>JARYGA010061038.1:114339-217385 GCA_030545235.1 Helianthus tuberosus
TGTTAGGGTAATCAGGGACCCTAACTAGCTCAGAAAAAAAAATACATAATGAAAATAACAATATTTTCATGTTCCGGGTATAGTTCGGTTGTTCGGTTGCATACCGATTCGTTAAAGTGCTAAATTACACTTTTTAGTGTCGTTTAAGTACCTTTCTGTACTCTTTCAATTCCCAACACTTAGGGAAATATTCTGGATAATAAAACGACATTTCTGCATAATATTTATGTGTCTAAATGCTGAATTATTGCTGAATTAGATATTTCTGCACTTAAAGTGCGTTTCGGGTGCTTTTTAGTGCTTGTTTTTGCTTCCGGAGAGTATATATATAAACCCTTTTATGTACTCTTGGGTTTTAATGCACTTTTGTCGTCGGACCTACACCTAGGCCTCAATTTTATTGTCTGACTGCTTTCTGCAGTTCCGTTGACACAGTGTGTCTTACCGGTGAGTTTACTATTGACGCAACGCTCTCGTTTATGCATAAAGCAAACATTTTGTAGTATACAACATGCATGAATTCACTTGTTTATTATGTGTTCAGCCATTGCTGACAATTAAGGGCATAATTGCAGTCATTAAGCAATAATTAAAGTGTACGGAAATTACCGGTTTGTGCCAGTTGTCACAGTCTCCCCCCGTTAAAAGAATTTCGTCCCGAAATTCAGGCTGAACTAACTCTCGCTGGAGTCTTCTTGAATAGGTGGGGATACTTTTTCTTGAACTGGTCTTCACGTTCCCATGTGTACTCGGGTCCGTGCTTAGAGCTCCAACGTACTTTGACAAGTTTCACACTGCTCCTCCTGGTCTTGTTGACTTTCCAGTCGGTAACCTCAACGGGTTGCTCTGTAAATCGGAGGGCTTCATCAATATGCATTTCATCCATCGGGATGGTCACGTTTTCTTGTGTTGGGCTCTTCTTCAGGTTGGATACATGAAACGTATCATGTACTCCGTTAAGTTCTTCCGGTAACTCCAACTTGTATGCCACGGTACCAATTCTTCTCAATATTCTGAATGGTCCGATATATCGTGGATTCAGCTTTCCACGCTTTCCAAATCTGACTACGCCCTTCCATGGTGAGACTTTTAACAACACCTTGTCTCCCACCTTGAATTCTACCGATTTTCTATTCGGATCAGCGTAGCTCTTTTGTCGCTCTCGAGCCGCCTTAATGCGCTCTCGGATCTATTCAATCTTGTCGGTTGTCTCTTGTACAAGTTCAGGACCAACCATACGTTTATCTCCGGCATCTGCCCAACATAAGGGCGATCGGCATTTGCGGCCATACAGAGCTTCGAACGGTGCGGCTTTTATGCTTGTATGATAGCTGTTATTGTAGGAAAACTCAACTAAAGGTAGATGAGTATCCCAGCTGCCGCCTAGGTCCATGACGCATGCGCGAAGCATATCTTCTAACGTTTGTATAGTCCGTTCGCTCTGGCCGTCTGTTTGCGGATGGAATGCCGTGCTTAGATCTAACTGAGATCCAAACGCTTCTTGAAATGATTGCCAGATTCTTGAGACAAAGCGTCCATCTCTGTCTGAAATGATTGAGATTGGCACTCCATGTCGTGCCACAATTTCTCTTAAGTATATCTCTGCAAGCTTTCCAGTGCTATCCTTCTCTCGGATTGGTAGGAAATGCGCAGACTTCGTCAATCGATCAACTATTACCCATATCATATCGTGCCCTCTCGGGGTCCTGGGTAATTTCGTTATGAAGTCCATCGAGATTTGTTCCCACTTCCACATGGGAATCTCTGGTTGTTGTAGTAGGCCGGACGGTTTCTGATATTCTGCCTTAACCTTAGCACAGGTTAGGCATTTTCCAACATAGACAGCAACGTCGCTCTTGAGTCTCGGCCACCAATAGTATTCTTTCAAGTCTTGATACATCTTGTCTGACCCTGGGTGGATCGAGTATCTTGACTTGTGCGTTTCATCAAGGATGACTTCTCGCAGGCCACCATAGAGCGGAACCCAAATGCGCTTTTTAAAGTATAAGGCTCCCTCTTCATTTGGTGCCATGTACTTCAATGCACCCCGGAGGTATTCAGCTTTACGATTCTCTTCTTTAAGAGCTTCTTGTTGTGCATCTCGAATGCGTGAAGTGAGGTTCGTTCGAATCGTCATTTCCAATGCTCGAACCCTTAGGGTCTTAACCCTTTCTTTTCGGCTCAACGCGTCCGCTACAACGTTCGCCTTTCCAGGATGGTACTTGATCTCACAGTCATAATCGTTCAGCAGCTCGACCCAACGTCGCTGGCGCATATTCAATTCCTTCTGATCAAATATGTGTTGTAAGCTTTTGTGATCTGTGAAGATTGTACATCGAGTACCATATAAGTAATGTCGCCAAATCTTCAAGGCGAATACCACTGCACCCAGCTCCAGGTCGTGAGTGGTATAATTTCTCTCATGAACCTTCAGTTGTCTTGAAGCATAAGCGATGACTTTTTGGCGTTGCATGAGCACGCAACCCAAGCCTTGTCGTGAGGCGTCGCAGTATACCATGAAGTCTTCAGTGCCTTCGGGTAACGATAGTATCGGTGCATCGCAGAGCTTGTTCTTAAGTAGCTGAAAGGCTTCCTCTTGTTTGTGACCCCAGTCGTACTTCTTGTCTTTCTGTGTAAGGGTCGTTAGCGGTTGAGCTATCTTTGAGAAATTCTCGATGAATCGCCGATAATAGCCTGCTAAGCCCAAAAATTGACGAACTTCGGTTGGGGTCTTGGGAGCTTCCCAATTCTTTATTGCTTCTATCTTGGACGGGTCTACATGAATGCCCTTCTCATTCACAATGTGACCAAGAAATTGTACTTCGCGAATCCAGAATTCGCATTTCGAGAACTTTGCATAAAGCTTTTCTTTCTTCAGTAGTTCCAGAATAGTTCTGAGATGTTGCTCATGCTCTTCTTTCGTTCGCGAGTAAATCAGGATATCATCGATAAATACAATCACGAATTTATCGAGATATGGTTTGCATACGCGGTTCATTAGATCCATAAAGACCGCTGGTGCATTCGTCAGCCCAAACGGCATTACCAGAAATTCGTAGTGCCCATATCGCGTTCTGAATGCAGTCTTTGGTACGCTTTCCTCTTGGATTTTCAGCTGATGATATCCAGATCGAAGGTCGATCTTGGAGTAGTAACTTGATCCTTGCAGTTGATCAAATAAGTCATCAATCCTCGGTAGTGGATACCGATTCTTGATAGTGAGCTTGTTTAGTTCCCTGTAATCGATACACATCCGCAGTGATCCATCCTTCTTCTTCACGAATAATACCGGAGCTCCCCAAGGTGAGAAGCTTGGCCTTATGAATCCTTTATCCAACAACTCCTGGAGTTGTGTAGATAATTCTTGCATTTCGGATGGAGCAAGTCGATAGGGTGCCTTGGCTACAGGAGCAGCTCCCGGAACCAAGTCTATATGAAATTCGACTTGTCGTTGCGGAGGTAGTCCTGGCAGATCTTCAGGGAACACATCAGGAAATTCCTTCACCACAGGAATGTCTTCGAGTTTTGGCTCCACAGCCTTCTTGTCTATGACGTGTGCTAGGAAAGCGACACATCCTTTCCTCAAGCACTTCTGTGCCTTCATACAACTGATGATTCGAAGAGGCGCGTTTCGTTTTTCTCCATGCACGATGAGAGTTTCACCATTCGCTAAAGGGATGCGAATGATTTTCTCATGACAAATAACTTCAGCTTTGTTCTTGGACAACCAGTCCATTCCGACTACTACATCGAAGCTACCCAATTGAATAGGTAAGAGATCGATGCTAAAATTTCGTTCGCCAAGTTCCAGTGTGCAGCCTCTAACAACTTCGCTCGATTCAACGAGTTTACCATTGGCTAGTTCTATGGAATAAGGAATTTCTAATCTACTAGATTCTATTCCGAGTATACGTTTAAATTCCACAGACATGAAGCTATAATCGGCGCCAGTGTCAAATAATATGGATGCGAAGTGATTGTTAATGAGAAACGTACCGGTGACCACGTTAGGGTCCTCGCGTGCGTTCTTTGCTCCAATCACAAATGCTCGAGCCGGAGCGTTGTTTCTCTCTGGGCAGTTCTTCATGAAATGATCATTGCTTCCACACTTGAAGCATCCTTGGTTCTGCCCTTTCCCGTTGCCATTCTTATTACCAGCACCGTTTCCATTTCGGTTCTTTCCTTTTCCCCAACAGTCTTCTGTTTGATGACCCAATTTACCACATTTGTCGCACCTTGGAATGCGACAAGCTCCTTCATGATGATACCTACATTTTTGGCATCTAGGTATGGAGCCTTGGTATGCTTTGGTTGCATGGGTTTTCGCCTCCTGGGACGGGTTAGCGTCACGCTTCCTGCTGAAACCCTTGTTGTTGCGAGTTGCTTGATTCAAACTCGTATGCTTTCTCTTTTTGTCACCAGATGACTCAGCATGCGTCTCGGTCTTCTCAGTGGGGTTCAATGATAGATTCTTCATATGCACACAATCTTCAGTAAGGCTGACAGCCAGAGTTACAGCCTCGGTGATCGTTTGAGGTTTGGCGATGTCACCATGCCACGAGACTCTGGGGCCAGTCCCTAAATGTAGCGTTCAACACGCTTAAACTCAGGAGTCACCATGTAGGGAAGCACTCTAGACAGGTCATGGAACCTTCGAGTATAACTGCTAATATCCGCACCTTCCATGGTCAAGTGCCAGAACTCCGTTTCCAGTCTTTGGAGTTCGGCATGAGAGCAATACTTCTCTCTCATTCTTTCCTTCAGTTCCTCCCAAGTTAAGCCATAAGCGGCATCATCACCCAAAGTTTGGGTTTGCAGGTTCCACCAAGTCGGAGCTTCATCGACAAACAACCCGGTAGCAAAGGTGACTTGTTGACCCGCGGTACACTTGCTCATGCGGATAGTAGCTTCAGTCTTCTCCGTCCAGCGCACAAAGGCTACTGAACCTCCTGTGCCGTCGTAGTTCATCGGCTTGCAGTCGAGGAACTGCTTGAGAGTGAAGCCTTGGACTGTGTTGCCTCCAGACAAATCCCCATGCCCGTTACGTCTAGCGTTGCTTGGTCCTCCACTGTCTTGAGTACGGTTCGCCTCGTACAGGGTGATAGCAGCGGAGATCCTTTCTTCCAGTAGAGCTTCCAGCTCTTCGGTAATTCTTGGCAGTGGGGGAGGAGGAGGTTGGTAACAAGCGTTCATAGCTCTTCTGGGTGCCATGTTCTGAAGAACACAACCCAATAGGTTTAGGCATTTGTTTGATATCGTCATATTAGACAGTAGTAGTATATATACTCAAACGTATATACCACATAAGTGACATCAAACAATTATTACTCTAGCAGAGTACTTAGTAGGCTTGCACTGAGGGAATCTATACGTGACAAGACTTGCTGTGATTTTTGTGCACTGAATTCCATAATTATGTATGCATCCATAATTACGTAACTCCTTGCACAGTCCGCACAGTTCGTTTCATCCTCGTGTCTCTTCCTTCAGGTAGGCCATTGCTTTCAGGTAAAGTCACATATACTTGTGACATTCTACTTCTAGTACATGCTAATTATCACACATAATTGCAAGTAATTTCTAGTCAACGACAAGTGCTACTCAAGTGCACTTTAAGTCTCGTAGTGTCTTTTCTAGACTCATGTAGTCAGTTTCAGGTAGAGGATGTCGCGGGACGTTTTATGCAATGAAAACTCTTTGAAAATTGTTTTCGTGAATGGATCCTAGAGATTGTAGACTAGACTCGAGAAGGATTCCTGGTTCACTACAATCGCAGCTCTGATACCAATCTGTCACACCCCTTTCTATGGCGGAAGCACGAGGTGTGATCATGAAAGGTTCTCATTGCATACGAAGAGTAAACATGCTACATGCTCGTAAAATAACATCAAATACCATGATTTGAAAACATAAGTTTAGCGTTTACATCGCTAGACAGCATAAAACATTGTCTTAAAAGTTTACAACTTTATTTAAAGTTAAACATAAGCGACATCCACGAGCATAAGCAAGACCACGCGCACATCCATCCTAGTTACCTGAAATACATGTGAGTTTTTGGAAAAACGTCAACATAATGTTGGTGTGAATTCATGCAGTTTTGTATTTCATGTTTGTATACTTTGTATGAAAACATAGTTTGTGAGTAAATCAAATTTTCATATATAAATCCAGTTTCATGTGTACACCACGTACTCATGTATAATTCAATCTTTTCTTGAGTACCCCACGTACTTCAAGTTATACATTAATCCTCTTGAGTACCCCACGTACTTCAAGTTATACATCAATCCTCTTGAGTACCCCACGTACTTCAAGTTATACATTAATCCTCTTGAGTACCCCACGTACTTCAAGTTATATATCAATTTTTGTATGGTATGAATTTTATGTAAATACAGTATTTCTGTAATTATCAGATTGTTAATGGGTTGCAAAGCCATTAACATGTGGCACGTCATAGGAAGTCACCAAACCTAAGGCATTTAATTGGTATATTCTGAGACACAAAAGCACTCCTCGGTTCTCGCCCCGACCGGGAGTGTGGCTGCCAGGCACCCGTTAGATCTAACCTTTTGTTCTGCGGTCTGAATGTATACGTTGATTAATGGTGCTTCTGTACCCTATTCGTGACACTATTTCTCATAACGCATCCTACTTGGTTCTCGTCCTCACCAAGCGCGTTTCTTGTTATCATTTCTCATAGCGCCTCATACTTGGTTCTCGTTCTCACCAAGTGCGCTTCTCATATTCTTATATTTCGTCACACTTGGTTCTCGCTCTCACCAAGTGTACTTCTTGTATTCTTATATTTCGTCACACTTGGTTCTCGTTCTCACCAAGTGTACTTCTTGTATTTATATCATACCATTTATGAATATTGTACATTCGTACATGTATTTCACCCCCGAAGTTATAAAACTGAAAACAGTTAAAGAGAAAAGGGGGAGCATGAACTCACAACTTTGCGTTCCTAGCGTCGTAAACTCCACCGGATTTGCTTAATTAACGTCGTAACCTATACGCGTTTTCTTAACGTTAGTCACTAGACTTGCGTCGCACAAGTACAGTCACTCTCTTTTGTGTATATTTTCTTGTGTTAAAAATATTCTTATATTTTTAACTACGTATCTTACTTATATTATTTTCTCTAAAATAAATATAAGTCTTTTGTGTTTTGCACTTTGCACCCGAATTATGTATCTTGTGTGTTGTATGTGTATTTTTATATTTCTACTCTTCATGAGTAATTAGTGTATTTTTAAGTCTTAATACACTAGCACGTATAACACATACTATATACACTTAGCACAAAAGTTGGTGATCAAATAATATATATTTTTCTTTCAAAAATATATACTTAATACCCATTTTTATTCTTGAAAAATCACCAAAAATTAGGGAAACCTTAGTAATACTTTTAAACACATTTTTAGGAAATAAGTTTCTCAAAAACTTATATTTTTCTAAGTGTCAAAATTTATAAAAATTTTGACAGAGTTTCCCCTAAAAATGGAGGTTTCCCACGTTTTCAAAATGTGTGTTTATTTTCTTTTAAATCATCATCAATCATCAATAATCATCAACAGTAATTATCAACAACAATCATCAACCATAATCACTAATTTCATGAACTTGAATATTTACAAAAATGTGTAGTAACTTACTAGCACATTTAGTAAGTCTTGTTATCTTTAAAAATAAGTTTAATTTCTTAAAAACTTTATTTTTAAAGAATATGAAGTTTTACAACTTCTAGTCGGTTTTTACGAAAACCATTTCTTCGTTAAAACTTTTGTTACACAAGTATCCACACTCTTGTTTGTTCACAAAAACCACTTTTGTTTGTGTAAGATCCGGTTTAGAACATGTGATTTCTTTTGATGCTTGGTCTTTTGAAAATACCACTTGTAGATACATAGATCTACTAGTTTTAAACACTTTTGTACAAGTTAAAACATTTTTACACAAGTTCATGGTTTATGTGTGGTAGGTGTCACACCCCCAAAATCCACCTGCGGAGTATCACCGCTTGGGAGCGTGACTGACCAGGATCAAGCCACCAATCATGTAGAACAATGTATAAAGTAAATGTAATTGCAATTTAATTCCAAACAATCCATATGAGAGGTGTTCCAAAACATAAATATGTTATCACTGTATAGCGGAAGCGTATAATTAAACCCAACATAATAAAGTATGAAATGTCATAAAGTCCAAGCAAGTATTCAAGATCTTTTCCCACAACGACTACGCCTCCCGTGCAAGCTCCATAAGTACCTAAGGTCCTGCGAGGCATGTAACAGAGGATCAACAACTAGTTGAGCGAGTTCACAGAAAGTAAATGCGTAATAGTAAGTTCGTATGTAACATGTGGCTCTACTGGGCCGATAGTACGTTCTATTTGGTGGGGGCTTCCCATGTTATATATATCCCCTAGACTATTCGTAATCATAAGTATCCTTCCCAATCCGAGGATAGTAGTAAGTATAGGTTTACGCAGGTTTTATGTAAGTGCCCTTCCCAACCGAGGACAGTACGTAGCGGGTACGTAGGTTTAGCGCTGGCGTCCTTCCCAATCCGAGGACGGTAGTACGTAGGTTTAGCACTGGCGTCCTTCCCAATCCGAGGACGGTAGTACGTAGGTTTTACGTAGGTTTAGTGCGGGTGTCCTTCCCAATCCGAGGACAGTACGTAGGCTTTGCGTAGAATTTGGCACAGGCATCCTTCCCAATCCGAGGACCGTGGTAAATAGTCTAGTGTAATGCAAGTACAGGTAATCATTCAATCCCATTCCCAACCCAACTGGGGAATCCCATGCCTTGGTAAGAGTGTGAACTCACCTTGGTTTGCTCGGTATGCTAAGTATGTGCTCAAAGTAAATCAATCACGTCCTAGAGTATGCACGTATATAATCAGTTTGTAGTCACAAGGTACACGTATAAGCATGTAGTACGTATTCGCAACACACAAGTCAGGTATATCACTTAACAGCAGTCAGATATTCCAGTTAACACTTAACAGGATTAACTCAAGTTACAGCACAGCTCGGCGAAACACATATATGGCGAAACACAATATTGACGAAACACATGCTTTGGCGAAACAGTCTGTTTCGTCGAGGTCTCCTTCGGCGAAACAAAACTTCTAATTCGTCGAAGACTCTTGGCGAAACACATTCTGTTTCGCCGAGAGTTCTGTTTCGTCGAAGGTCTGTTTCGCAGACATCAGTAACATCAGAAACGAATAACACATAACCCTAATCATTCTAGCAGCCGTCATCAATAACAGAAATCATATGAAGGTCAATGTGCATGTAAAAATCATCATAACTCAATCATCCATGAATTATCGTCTAGCATAAACCCTAGTTTATGTGTTTTACATATCAACATACAACATCATATCATCAAACCCTATCAAGATGCTAACTTGCATTCAGAATCAAATTATATTAACAACATTCAGAACCAAGCATTCGATCATATTCAGTTTCGCATAGAATTGTATACATCCCACTACAACATACATATAAAAACCTATATCATCATCATACTTATAATCACAGCAGTACACGCATCAGTTATTCAAACAAACATGAAGCAAGATGATACAGAATCAAGAAACCGATTAACGAACACATACTAACCGATTAGAGATGAACAAACACGGATTCAAGAGCTAGGAATGATGGTAAACGATGGTTGTTGCCGTCGCACAAAAGGGAGAGTGTTCTAGGGTTTCCTGATTGTCTAACTTGTGAAACTAAACCCGTTTCATGCAAATATTCACGAAATAACGTTCTGGGCCGTACTGGGCTTTTGGCGAAACTGGGCCGGCGAAACAGTCTGTTTCGTCGAGATGAGTTTGGCGAAACAGCCTTGTTTCGTCGGGTGTGTTCATGGCGAATCACAACCCTGTTTCGTCGAGTTGTTTCATATGTTCAGTAGTTTATGTTATTTCAAATACACTAAGTCTCATGCTATAATATCAACACATAACCAAGCAACCATAATACTTTTATTATCACACTAAGTGTATCTTTACAAATCAGACGAGTCAAACAACTAGACAGTCAAAGTCAACGTGCAATAAATGCGAATAAAGAATGTCGGAAACTCGAGTTGTCACATTATCCCCAACTTGAAAGAAATTTCGTCCCGAAATTTAGCATGCGGTTACTGAGGAAGCTAGGTAAGTTGTATCGTTTACTGGTTTTCCTGGGGTGTCACATCATCCCCCCGTTGGTTTGGAATTTCGTCCCGAAATTCTGCAGTAGTAGCTTCAGCCTCAGTAGTAGTTGCATTGGTTTCGAATAACTGGGGATATTTGAGTTCCATTTGATCTTCTCGTTCCCAGGTATACTCTGGGCCACGACGGGAGTTCCAACGAACTCGTACAAGAGGGATTCTCGTGTTCTTGAGGACCTTAACATCCCGGTCCGTGATTTCAACAGGTTCCTCGACGAAGTGCAACCGCTCGTCGATAGTGAGTTCCTTCAAGGGAACTATGTGGGTCTCATCTGACGTACACTTCTTCAGATTCGACACGTGAAAGACGTTGTGAACTGCACTGAGTTCAGGTGGTAAGTTCAATCTGTAGGCCACCTTGCCTATTTTCTCAATAACTTCGAAAGGTCCGACGTATCGTGGATTGAGTTTGCCGCGTTTGCCAAAACGAACCACACCCTTCCAGGGCGAAACTTTGAGTAGCGCTCGATCCCCAACCTGGAATTCGAGTAGTTTCCTGTCTTTATCAGCGTATACTTTCTGACGGTCACGAGCTGCCGCCATGCGTTGTCGTATTTGTGCAATCTTTTCAGTAGTATCAACTACCATTTCTGGACCTGTGATTTGACTTTCTCCCACCTCTGCCCAACAGAGAGGTGACCGGCATTTACGCCCGTACAATGCCTCGAATGGAGCAGCTTGAATGCTGGTGTGGTAGCTGTTATTGTATGAAAATTCCACAAGTGGCAGATGTTTTTCCCAACCATTGCCAAAGTCAATCACGCACGCCCGAAGCATGTCTTCTAGAGTTTGAATAGTGCGCTCAGACTGCCCATCGGTCTGAGGATGATAAGCTGTGCTCATGTCTAATCGAGAGCCAAAAGATTTGTGCATTGCTTGCCATAGTTCAGAAGTAAAACGAGCGTCGCGATCAGAGATGATGGAGGTGGGCACCCCGTGCCTCGAGACCACTTCTTTTAAGTAAATGTCTGCTAAGGTAGAGAACTTGTCTGTTTCTTTGATAGCCAAGAAGTGAGCAGACTTTGTGAGCCGATCCACGATCACCCAAATAGTATCATTTCCGCGCTGAGATCTAGGCAGGCCAGTAACAAAATCCATGGAAATCTGCTCCCATTTCCATTGTGGTATCTCAGGTTGTTGGAGTGGTCCTGACGGTTTCTGATATTCTGCCTTGACTCTCGCACAAGTCAAGCATTTGCTAACGTATGTGGCTATGTGGGCCTTCATGCTAGGCCACCAGTATGTAGTCTTAATATCGTGGTACATTTTATCCGAACCAGGGTGTACCGAGTAGCGAGACTTGTGAGCTTCATCCATCACTAGCTCACGCAAGTTGCCGTAAAGTGGAACCCAAATGCGTCCTGTGACGTAGTAAGCACCATCTTCCTTCTGTTCTAAACATTGTCTTGAGCCACGTAGGGCTTCAGCCCTGACATTTTCTGGTTTCAATGCTTCCACCTGAGCATTTCGTATCTGGGAAGGAAGACTAGACTGTATAGTGAGTTGTAAAGCTCGTACACGCTTAGGCGCAGTGTCCTTTCGACTGAGGGCGTCAGCTACAACATTGGCTTTGCCTGGATGGTACCTGATTGAGCATTCGTAGTCATTTAATAGTTCGACCCATCGTCGCTGTCGCATATTCAGTTCCTTCTGCTTGAATATATGTTCAAGGCTTCTGTGATCAGTGTAGATTGCACATTTGGTACCGTACAAATAGTGTCGCCATATCTTAAGTGCAAAAACAACCGCTCCCAGCTCTAGGTCGTGTGTCGTATAATTCCGTTCGTGAATCTTAAGTTGGCGTGAAGCATAAGCAATAACTTTATCCCTCTGCATCAATACACATCCAAGACCTTGGATAGATGCGTCGCAGTAGACTACGAAATCGTCCGTGCCTTCAGGCAATGAGAGGATAGGTGCGCTACAGAGTCTATCTTTTAAGTGCTGAAACGCTGTTTCCTGTGCATTACCCCAACGATAAACAACACCCTTCTGCGTCAGTAGTGTAAGTGGCTGAGCAATCTTTGAGAAGTCTTTGATGAACCTTCTATAGTATCCCGCCAAACCCAAGAATTGGCGTATTTCGGTTGGTGTGCGCGGTGCAGGCCAGTTCTTAATCGAATCTACCTTGGATGGATCGACATGGATCCCATCTTTGTTTACCACGTGGCCTAAGAAGTGGACTTCACGAAGCCAGAAGTCACATTTGGAAAACTTAGCGTATAACTGTTCCGTTCGCAGAAGTTCCAGTATAAGTAGTAAATGATGCTCGTGCTCCTCCTGACTCTTCGAATAAATCAGGATGTCGTCGATGAAAACAATGACGAATTTGTCGAGATAGGGTTTGCACACCCTGTTCATAAGATCCATAAATACGGCAGGCGCGTTCGTTAGCCCGAATGGCATGACCATAAACTCGTAGTGGCCGTAGCGAGTTCTAAATGCTGTTTTAGAGACGTCCTCATCCCGGACTCTCAGCTGATGGTACCCTGACCTTAGATCAATCTTCGAGTAGTAGCTCGACCCTTGCAACTGGTCGAATAAATCGTCAATGCGTGGAAGAGGATAACGATTCTTGATCGTCACCTTGTTGAGTTCACGGTAGTCTATACACATCCTGAATGTACCATCTTTCTTCTTTACGAATAACACTGGAGCTCCCCAGGGCGAAGAGCTAGGACGTATAAAACCCTTTTCCAAGAGTTCTTGTAGCTGCTTTGACAGTTCTTCCAATTCAGTTGGAGCTAAACGATAAGGTGCTCGAGCTATAGGTGCTGCTCCTGGAGCGAGCTCGATCTGAAATTCAACTTGACGATGAGGCGGTAACCCAGGTAATTCCTCGGGAAACACTTGAGGAAAATCGCGTACTACAGGAATATCTTCAATCTTCTTCTCTTTCTTCGATGTATCTGTAACGGGTGCTAATATAGCAGTGTGCCCCTTGCGCAAACACTTCTGAGCCTTCAAGAAAGAAATGATGCCACTCACGACACCACTCCTGTCACCTTGAACTTCGAGAGGTTCTTTACCAGAACGGGGAATACGAATGATCTTTTCCTTGCATAGGATCTCTGCTTGTTGTTGGGATAACCCATCCATACCAATGACGATGTCGTAACTATCGCAACGTTGAGGTCATTACTAGTATCACCCTGACCAATCACGAACACTCGACCCCTGGCACCATTGTCGTCGTTATTACCCCCATTGTTGCCTCCATTATTGTCCCTGTTTCTTTGATTGTGGTTCTGATTCTGGTTCTGGTTCAACCGTGGGCAGTGTCTTTTGAAGTGACCTTCAGCACCATCTGATAACATCCCTTGTTACCATGCTGTTGTCGCCGATTCTATAGATCTTGTGGCTGTTGTTGTTGGTTCTGGTTTGCAGGACGTGAGTTTCTACCATCTTTGGTTCCATGACCAAGCTTGTTGTATTATTGACAATAATTGCGTTTGCCCTGCCCGCTGTGGTGCAGGTTATATCGTTTGCGCTTAGGGTGGTTTCCCTTGTATCCTCCCTGCCCTTGAATACTAAATGTTGCTGATCAGGACTTTAGTTGTCATCGACCTTTCACCGCTGTGCCTGGGACGGAATCGTAGTCGAACCCTTGCTAGAGGTTCCATCCCACTTTCATCCATTGTTACTGAGGGTAGCAGAAGTAGTTGAGGTAGTAGTGGTAGTAGTACCGCTGATACGTTGAGGCAGCTTGTTCTGTCCCACTGCCTGGTCTGTGAGACGATGAGCGAGATGAGTAACATCTTGAATAGTAACAAGTTTAGCCGTCTTCACGTGGTTTTGAATTCCTGATACTAAGCCTTTGAGGTACAACTCAAAGCTCTTTATGGGAGGTTCCACCATAGTTGGACACAAAATTGTCAGTTTGTTGGATCGTATCGTGCACGCTTCTATCTCTGACCTCGTCATCTTCATGTTATAGGACTCCACTTCCAGCTTGTGGATGGCATCATAACTACCGTATTCACGTTTGATAGGTTCCTTAAAATCATTCCATGGGGTGGCATTAGCAGCCGCCAGCTCCAACATCGTAACTTGCGCGTTCCACCAAGTTTGTGCAGTGCCTTCGAGAATATCAGTGACATATTTCACCTTACGAGCCTCAGGTCATTCGCACATTTGAAGGCCGATTCGAGTCCCTCGAACTAATGGAGGAGTCCAACAGCTCCTTCAGTGTCGCTGAAAGTAGTAGGACGACAGTCCATAAAAGTCGTGTATGTGCACACAGGTGGCTGAGCGCGTTGACTTGTCGTGTGCGTTAGAGTAATCAAAATTAAGCACGAGTGTTGAGTTACAAGAGTAGGATCTAAAAAATCCTGGAGTAAGTGGTGATGGCAGGTTACACCTCCTGTCTGGGCAGCTACGAGTGCTGCAGTAACTTGTTCAGTGATCGAAGCCGCCAACTGGGCTTGAGTTAGGTTAACGCGTCCACTCATGATCTTGACATCAAGGAGGACATGTGTAAGAGAGGTTCGCGAATAGTGCGAAGAGAGTGAACACACAAGTATTCTCAAGCAATAGCATATAATGGGTTCTGTAATCTAGGCATACCACGAGCAAAGTTCTATGTAGTTCTAGCGTGTAGGTAAAGTAACATGAATAGTAATACCTATGATGTTGAGCCTTGCACGTGGAGCGAAGCGTCGTTGTGGATCGTTGAGAGCACTGTTCTGGTTATAGTCTGGTTTTAATAAAAACGTTTTCCCCATATTAAAACCAAGTTCTCTATAACCAATGGCTCTGATACCAATCTGTCACACCCCCAAAATCCACCTGCGGAGTATCACCGCTTGGGAGCGTGACTGACCAGGATCAAGCCACCAATCATGTAGAACAATGTATAAAGTAAATGTAATTGCAATTTAATTCCAAACAATCCATATGAGAGGTGTTCCAAAACATAAGTATGTTATCACTGTATAGCGGAAGCGTATAATTAAACCCAACATAATAAAGTATGAAATGTCATAAAGTCCAAGCAAGTATTCAAGATCTTTTCCCACAACGACTACGCCTCCCGTGCAAGCTCCATAAGTACCTAAGGTCCTGCAAGGCATGTAACAGAGGATCAACAACTAGTTGAGCGAGTTCACAGAAAGTAAATGCGTAATAGTAAGTTCGTATGTAACATGTGGCTCTACTGGGCCGATAGTACGTTCTATTTGGTGGGGGATTCCCATGTTATATATATCCCCTAGACTATTCGTAATCATAAGTATCCTTCCCAATCCGAGGATAGTAGTAAGTATAGGTTTACGCAGGTTTTATGTAAGTGCCCTTCCCAACCGAGGACAGTACGTAGCGGGTACGTAGGTTTAGCGCTGGCGTCCTTCCCAATCCGAGGACGGTAGTACGTAGGTTTAGCACTGGCGTCCTTCCCAATCCGAGGACGGTAGTACGTAGGTTTTACGTAGGTTTAGTGCGGGTGTCCTTCCCAATCCGAGGACAGTACGTAGGCTTTGCGTAGAATTTGGCACAGGCATCCTTCCCAATCCGAGGACCGTGGTAAATAGTCTAGTGTAATGCAAGTACAGGTAATCATTCAATCCCATTCCCAACCCAACTGGGGAATCCCATGCCTTGGTAAGAGTGTGAACTCACCTTGGTTTGCTCGGTATGCTAAGTATGTGCTCAAAGTAAATCAATCACGTCCTAGAGTATGCACGTATATAATCAGTTTGTAGTCACAAGGTACACGTATAAGCATGTAGTACGTATTCGCAACACACAAGTCAGGTATATCACTTAACAGCAGTCAGATATTCCAGTTAACACTTAACAGGATTAACTCAAGTTACAGCACAGCTCGGCGAAACACATATATGGCGAAACACAATATTGACGAAACACATGCTTTGGCGAAACAGTCTGTTTCGTCGAGGTCTCCTTCGGCGAAACAAAACTTCTAATTCGTCGAAGACTCTTGGCGAAACACATTCTGTTTCGCCGAGAGTTCTGTTTCGTCGAAGGTCTGTTTCGCAGACATCAGTAACATCAGAAACGAATAACACATAACCCTAATCATTCTAGCAGCCGTCATCAATAACAGAAATCATATGAAGGTCAATGTGCATGTAAAAATCATCATAACTCAATCATCCATGAATTATCGTCTAGCATAAACCCTAGTTTATGTGTTTTACATATCAACATACAACATCATATCATCAAACCCTATCAAGATGCTAACTTGCATTCAGAATCAAATTATATTAACAACATTCAGAACCAAGCATTCGATCATATTCAGTTTCGCATAGAATTGTATACATCCCACTACAACATACATATAAAAACCTATATCATCATCATACTTATAATCACAGCAGTACACGCATCAGTTATTCAAACAAACATGAAGCAAGATGATACAGAATCAAGAAACCGATTAACGAACACATACTAACCGATTAGAGATGAACAAACACGGATTCAAGAGCTAGGAATGATGGTAAACGATGGTTGTTGCCGTCGCACAAAAGGGAGAGTGTTCTAGGGTTTCCTGATTGTCTAACTTGTGAAACTAAACCCGTTTCATGCAAATATTCACGAAATAACGTTCTGGGCCGTACTGGGCTTTTGGCGAAACTGGGCCGGCGAAACAGTCTGTTTCGTCGAGATGAGTTTGGCGAAACAGCCTTGTTTCGTCGGGTGTGTTCATGGCGAATCATAACCCTGTTTCGTCGAGTTGTTTCATATGTTCAGTAGTTTATGTTATTTCAAATACACTAAGTCTCATGCTATAATATCAACACATAACCAAGCAACCATAATACTTTTATTATCACACTAAGTGTATCGTTACAAATCAGACGAGTCAAACAACTAGACAGTCAAAGTCAACGTGCAATAAATGCGAATAAAGAATGTCGGAAACTCGAGTTGTCACAGTAGGGTTTCACCTTTTAACCCTTGTTACTTCTAAAATAGCTTTATGTTAAGATCCATGATCTTACCAAACCGGGTTAAACGATGATCCGAGCTACCACATCATAGATCGGGTCTAGATAACCATATATTTCAAATACTACAACTTTTACACAACTTATGTGCTATTAACCACCATTTTTCATGCTTTTAGTAGACTTTTGTGCATCTTTTCGCATTTTAACGAGATTTAACCAACACAAATCCTTTTAACCACTTTAGATAAGTTCAAATATGAGTTTTAAGTGTTATACCTCTAGCTCGAGGCTAGGGAAGATTCTTGACGAAAAACGGGTGGATAAAAGCTAGAGAAGATGGTCCTTCGCGTTCCGTTTGCTCCAAGGCTCCTAATACGCAACCCTTGATGCTTGAATGAACTTGGAATGGCAAGAATCAAACTTGAAAAATTGATGGATGGGTGTGTGTGTGTGTGGCCGTGAGCTTGAGAGAGCAAGGAGAGAGTTTTGTTTTTGTGTTGTGTGACAAATGAACTTAGGTGTATTACCAAGTTACTTATAGACAATTGCCATGAGTATTACCCAAGGGTTGGTGTGTTATGTAGATATTAGACAACATTTATTAAACAAATCATTCAAGTACGATTGTGTTCCCCCATGGTTTGGGGCTGGTTAGAGAAGGGGGGGGGGGTCTAGTTCGGTTCCAAGTATTAGTTAGGTTAAACTAAGTTAAGTTAAGTGTTTAACCCCGTTACTAGTGTGTAGCGTGTTATGACGGGTGTTAGGGTAATCAGGGACCTTAACTAGCTCAGAAAAAAAATACATAATGAAAATAACAATATTTTCATGTTCCGGGTATAGTTCGGTTGTTCGGTTGCATACCGATTCGTTAAAGTGCTAAATTACACTTTTTAGTGTCGTTTAAGTACCTTTCTGTACTCTTTCAATTCCCAACACTTAGGGAAATATTCTGGATAATAAAACGACATTTCTGCATAATATTTATGTGTCTAAATGCTGAATTATTGCTGAATTATGTAATTTCTGCACTTAAAGTGCGTTTCGGGTGCTTTTTAGTGCTTGTTTTTGCTTCCGGAGAGTATATATATAAACCCTTTTATGTACTCTTGGGTTTTAATGCACTTTTGTCGTCGGACCTACACCTAGGCCTCAATTTTATTGTCTGACTGCTTTCTGCAGTTCCGTTGACACAGTGTGTCTTACCGGTGAGTTTACTATTGACGCAACGCTCTCGTTTATGCATAAAGCAAACATTTTGTAGTATACAACATGCATGAATTCACTTGTTTATTATGTGTTCAGCCATTGCTGACAATTAAGGGCATAATTGCAGTCATTAAGCAATAATTAAAGTGTACGGAAATTACCGGTTTGTGCCAGTTGTCACAATAACTAAGGTAATCTCTTAAAAAAGTGCAAAAGTGAGGAAATAATCAAAGGTTACACTAAACACGAGTCGGCTTATACCCTCGTCGATTCCTTTGAAAACAGGTATGAAAAACATCTATGAACATATCAAATTAATGTTTTGCAAGGACATTAATATATGTGAAGACATAGGGAGCACTCAATATGAGTAGGCTTATACCCTCGTCGATTTCCCTCGACTGTGTCGAATTTCCCCTCGACTGTGTTAAATTCACCTTGACTGTGTCAATTTTCCTCGACTGTGTCAAATTACCCTTAAACATAGTCGAATTGCCTCGACTGGGACACCAAAGCACTCAAGTGGTCACATAAGGACCATGAGTGGGGCTCGGTCGTACCCGTTAGATCTAACCTTCGTCCAAAATTCTTATAAAGGTTATTGGCATTTCAATTTCAATATATGCTCACATGATCTATAATTCATTTCATAGCCAAATCATACCATTTAAACATATGCAACATGTATTCCACCCTCGAGAGTTATAAATCCGAAAACAGTAAGAGAAAAGGGGGACATGAACTCACGGTTTTGCATTCTTCAATCTGACGTAACTCAAGCTGCTACTAGCGTGCACGACTACCTACAACGTACTACGGTCTATTAGACGAGCTGGTCGTGCCTTGACTTAGTTTTAATTAGTGTCTTTGAGTTACGTTTCTTTGTGTCCTTAATATTATTCCAAGTTATATAATTAATTGTTAAAATAATAAATATTTTAACTTAAATTATATTTATGAATTTTGGAATATTTGTTAAAATAATACATTTTAACTTGTCAAGTTTATGTATTGCACTTGTATAACTTCCCAAGGATGGGTGTATTTGTATTCGTATTCTTATCCTTCTATATTCTTGCCAAGTATCAGTGGCGTATTCCGGTGTGTAATTATACGTATGAGAGTACGTATTTTTTTTGTGTTTATTAAGTATCTCAAACTTAATTTTTGTATTAACTTTTCCGGAATAATATTTCTAATAAAAATACGTCGATATATTTTCCCAAAATATATATTTTAAGAAATATTACATAGAAAAATTATTTATAATTTTTCCTTGGCAAAAATATTTATACTTTTCATATAAGTCTAAAAAATAATATATTTTCAAGTCTAACTTAGAAAATATATATATAAATCTATTTTTCACCCCAAGAATAATATGTCCCAAGTTTATTTAATAAAATATATATTTTCTCCCAAAAAAAATATATCTTCTAATAATTCCAAGAAAATATATATTTTTACTTGCCCAAAAATAATATATTTTCTCCTTGTCAAAAATATGATGTATTTTGTAATTAATGTAAGAATCATATTTTTGTTTCCTTGGTGTCCAAAATACTAATTACCAAAATATACCTATGAATTTATTCCCGGAATATTTTTGTGAGTTATATTCCTTGTTCGGTTTCTTCCAATATTTTGGATATCTTTTGTATATTCATTCTCTTGGAACTTTGGTAATATTTTGGATTATAATTTCTTGGTATTTTGGTGAGTTATATTATTTCAAGTCCTAAAATAATATAACTAATACATATAATATACAAATAATCACACACATGGTGACATCTAAATATATATTTCCTAAATACATATTTAGTCACTTTTATTTACAAAAACCAACCTCCAATATTTATAATCTTGTAACAAAAATTATGGCAAACTTTATATAAAATTTCATGGTTTAAAATATACTTGTAAACATTTGTTTAAAAATATTTTCCTAAGTGTTTAATTTCAAGAAAAATTTTGCCATAGTTTCCCCTTAAAAATGGAGGTTTCCATGCTTTCAAAGCATATCATTTTCTTTTATAAATCATCATCAATCATCAACAAATCATTCAAGACTTACCATATGCTTTAAATATGCAATTTACACTTTGACATGAACTTGAAATTTTGTAAAAAGTTGTAGTAACTTAGTATGTTATTTAGTAGGTTAAGTTACCTTCTAAAACATAGTTATTTGTTTAATAATCACATTCTTGCAAAATCTAGTCCTTTACAACTTACAAGATGATTTTTTCAAAAACAATTCTTTTGTATTTCTCTTGTTAATAACATGTTTCTATACTTGATTTATCACTAAAAATATGATTAGTTTCTTTAAAAATCATGATCTTGTAAATCTTGTAAATAACTTTGGTTTCTAGAGAAAACTATTTTTGAAATCATTCATTTACAAGACTTATTTCATGTGTCAATCATCATCATGCTTTAAAACAAGCTTATATTCAAGTTCATGTTTAACATAAAGGATGATCATTATGATTTCTTCAAGATCCATCCTTATACTTGCTAGATCATGTGTTTAATCATCATCTAGCAAAGTTATTATGATGATCAACATCATAAACACAAGAAATCCACAAACAAGTTTCTTACATACCCTTAATCATCTTATATTTCACGTTATTTAGCTTTATGTTAGTGATCTTCTTCTTATTTCTTTGTGATTTTTGAGTTTAACCACTTACATAATCTTTTAACCATCAAAATAAGAAGTAAAAATAGGATCAAAGAAGCTTACTACTAGCACTATGGCTAGGGAAGAACTCAAGATGATGAAGATGATAAACTAGGTGGATAAAAGCTCTATGTGAAGGTCCTTCAAGTTTAAATGCTTCCACACTTCTTAACTAAGCTTTTTACACCTTAGGATATGCTTAGAATGGATTAGATGAAGCTAGAAAAATGGTGGCAATGGTGGTGGTGCTTGGCCGTAAACAAGAAAGAAGGAGGAGAAGAAGATGTGCTGTGAAATGGTTAAGTGTTAATGGTTAAGTCTCATGGTCCTTAAATCATGTTCTTCCAACATTAAGATAGAATATGCTATAATGTGTTAAGCATATTCTCAACAAATCTAATAAAATATAGTAAACAAATATTATGTGGGACCCATGTCCCCTAACCGGCCATCAAGGGGGGGGGGTTAAGTGTAACATTTAATGGTAAGTTAAGTGTTATAGTTAGATTTAAAGTATACTAGTTAGGGTTATATGTGTTATATGTTTATAGGATTTGTTATGATGTTTGGTGACCATAACTAGCTTTGTAACACTAAAACAATGCTTCTAGTAAGAATTTGATGTTTCGGGTAGTGTCCGGTTGTTCGTTTCGTTACTGTTCCTTAAAGCGCTAAATTGCGCAGTTTAGTGTGCTTTATGTTATGTTTTATAACAGTTTTGATTCCCGACACTTAGGAAAGTATTCTGGACCATTATATCATAATTCTGCATTATATTTAGATGTTAAAGGCTGAATTTTTGCTGAATTTGTTTATTTTCTGCAGAATTTTGCAGTTTTAGTGTGTTTCTGGCACTTTCCGGTACCTATCTCATTACTGGGAAGGCAGTTTTGAAATCCCTACTTTCCTACACACTATACTAGTGTAACACTTGGTCCTGGGGCTTATTTTGTGTCTTAACATCATGTCTGTCTAAGTACTGAACTCCCGTAAGTACTTCTAGTTTGTCTGATAACTGTGCTAACTCTGCTCTGTGCATTAATAGAACTATATTGTGTTGCATGTAGTAATGATAAAAGTCTTGCAACATGAAATGCCATTGTATGTATATAACAGAAATCAGAAATTCATTCGTCTTGTAAACTAGATCATGCACAGTCATTAAAGCACAAATTACTGTTTAATTATTGTACGGAATGCATGGAAAAGTGCCAGTTGTCACAGCTAATCTCTTACATTACTTGGTGAAGACAAATCATTTATGTATTATTTTTTATTTCCAAGCTTTGGTAACTTTTTAATTGGATATGTATTAATGACTTTAATAACTAGTTTTTTATATTGAAAGTAAACTTTATTCTATTATCTCTTCATGTTTTGTTGATTCACTCATTCGTTTTTTACGGTCTATATAATGCGCGTTAACTACAGAAGGGTGGTTTAGGTAAAGTTCTTGCCTCGTTCAGTGTATAGATCCTACGAGAACTTGATTCAAGCTTATTAGGATTTCTTTGAGGCAGATAACATCAAATTGGGGGAAGTAAGAATGGCTAGAATCCCTTATAAATAAACTACTATTAAAACTTTAAACCGGCCTTGCGAGACTGTATCCCTGTTGACTCAGACCAACATGGACGAGGGTAGCGTTGCCTCCATGTAAGGACCTTCAAAAATGTCCCCAAAATAACCCGTAAGTGAAAACCTGGACCCCCGAAACCCTAATCCATATGAAAAACCAAGAAATCAAGAATATTGGTCTTCAGGCGGGCCGCGTAAAGGTTAAGCATAGCCTTACGCGGGCCGCGTCAAACTTAAGTTGACCAGATAAGCGTTACAGTCCACGTGGCATCCACCTGGCAACCCTACTCGTGACCCAGCAAACCTACACGTAGACTAGGTGGTCACGCGGGCCGAAAAAGGATCGGCTTAAGGTTCACGCGGGCCGCGACAGACCCATTTTTCAGCTATAAATAGGTTGAGCTACGAGCAGTTCACTGGTGTCAAAATTTCAATCAAAAACACGAAGTATACTGCTCAAAAGTCGAAATTCATATTCACGGTAGTGAAACGCTGCTACGATACAGGGTATTAACTCGATCGCTGCTACGATTCAATGTCCGATCGATTAAAACTATCCGATGGATGTTTAAGTGCTGCCCACATTAGGGCTGTACTTTGTCATTCGTCGTGAATTCGATGGATGTTTAAGTATTGCACTTTGTCATTCGTTGTGAGGGTTTTAATCTCGTGAGTTATCATAAATGCTGTATTAGTTACTGACCTAGTTCGTGTGCATTGTTATTTAAATTTGGTTACAAGGCTAATCAGTAAGCTAAACTCTGCCCATTTAAATCTGCAATGTGAGTCATTCTCTTTTATCAAAAGTATTTTACAATACTCCATTTATTTTCAAAAAGTTATAATTACAGGGATTAAGTCGTGGTTATCTTGAATCACTGGCTAGTGGGGTATTGTGCACATTACTAAATTTCTCACGGTTAGGCTAATAAATCCTAACAGTGATAATCATCACTACTTGGGGAAGGACCCAATAGTGGTATGACCATCGTCACCAGATAAAAATAAGATAGAAGCCATTGTAATCGCTCTTATGCTGTAATTTATAACTAATGTGTCGTTTTATTTAACCTGAATGACTCGCCAGTATTTCCCCGCTGATAAAATATTTTTAAAACATGTTTCAGGCGACCTGCTGTAAATCAAGGAAAACGTGCTACGGAGCACTAACAAGCTTGAAGAGGTGGCTCAGTTAAAATAAATAAACATGTTTTGTAAATCAGGGAATTTCCTTGTGAAATTCCTCTATTGTAAATCACGGGGTTTAACCCAAATTATGAAATAAAATAATCAGGCATTTTCAAGTTTAAAAGATCCTGTAGAATCTTCCGTTGTCAACTCAATCAATAGATACCACGGGATTTCTGTCCCGCGGCTCCTGGACCGGGTCAAACCGGGACGGGGGCCGTGACAGAAAAATGTGGTATCAGAGCCACTGATTTAAGCCAATTAAGTATTTAGAAATACTTAATTTTCCTGATTACCGTCTTGTGATTATGTGTTTTTAACTGACTACTTGTTAGTTACAGTATGGGTAAGCAAAGAATCTCGGACATCTATCGTCAATTAGATAGTTCACCAAAAGATAAGGAAACCTCATTCCAATCAAATTCCTCAAAATACTCAGCAGATACTGAGGAAGAAATATTTGTTCGTAAAGCACAGTTTGAGAAACCACGTACCCCTAAGAAAAGAAGTTGTATTATTAGAAAAAGTCAAGAGAAAATGAAGAAGTCACCACCAAAAGGAGTGATGATTAAAAAGGAAACTCAAAAATTAGGCACTAACCCACCATGGGAAGATGAGTTAGATGAACAATGGGCAAATCTCTACATGTTAGCCACTGTAACAGTAAATGCTAACTTATAATTGAACTGTCAAACCAGTACCTATGTCACCTATAAGCCAGAAACTTTAAAGAAGCTTGCCCATTAGATAAACAAACTTAGTAAGAAAAG
The DNA here is from genome assembly GCA_030545235.1 of Helianthus tuberosus. Taxonomy (NCBI): domain Eukaryota; kingdom Viridiplantae; phylum Streptophyta; class Magnoliopsida; order Asterales; family Asteraceae; genus Helianthus; species Helianthus tuberosus. The sequence goes on from JARYGA010061038.1 coordinate 138,944, forward strand.
ACTAAAATTGTCCCTAGTATATTTTAAATTTCAGTTGTAAATTGTAATAAAAATATATATAAAATCGCAATATTTCATATTCTTATTAAAACTTAAATTTTCTGATTGCCATTTTGTGATTATGTGAAAATTTAAGTTACAAACTTTTAACCTAGAATTTTGTGTGTTTCTTCATATCTGCTAAACAGCATGAATGAGTTGTCTGAAGCTCTTCAGAATCTCAACCTCTATTCTGTTAATGTGGAAGTTTCCAGAGACTTTACCGGCTATTGTGCCGACATAGAGGAACCTATGGAATTTCAAACCCAACCTCCGGAGAAACCAAAGCCAAAGAAAAGAAGAAGAATTGTGGGCTGGAGACGTGTGCACAGGAGGAAACCAGCGACACGGAAAGTTATAAAGACGGAGGATCCCAAAGGTAAAGGCAAGGAAATAGAGATTGGGGAAAGCTCCAGGCAAGATCAGGAAATGCCACCCTGGGAAGAGTTGGACCATAAACCAGCACTTAATGACCTCATTGGACCTGCCGGTGAAAACCTCTTTAATTACCCAGTGGAAGCGCAACTTTCAGTTGACCTAGAGCCTGAAATCCCAGATCCTATTATCCACACCCAACCTCTACCAGCAGAGTTAGAAGAGTGGTGGACCACCGACTGGCAGTTTCAAAATCTCCTAAATAACCGTAATACCTTTTTCCCTCAGTTCGACCCAGAGCCTCCACTACACCCACCTATGAGCTTAGAAAACTTGGCGGAACTCCGTCATTATGGCGAGGAGCTGATTGATGCAGGGAATCGAATTAGGGAAGTAGGGGAAAGAATATCTTGGAAATACGACGAAAGGGAACGTCGTTTCTAAGATGCCAGCTGACAAGGATGGTGTGACTGTGGTTGTGTGGTTGTAGGAATATGTGTTTAATAATAATATAATAATAAAATATAATTATGTGAAATAACTTAAAAATAAAACTTTTGTAAGATAACCAGTTTGTACGGATGCCTATTATAATAAAATATCGAACGTCGAAAATCGACAATTTTGGCTATATTTGTTAACATGATTATGTGCAATTATTTTGTTATGTTTGGTTATTAATTATTTTATACTAATTACTTATATAAATTAATTACCAGATGGCACACGCTGGTAATGAACCCGATAATGAAGTTAATCAATCTGAGCATAACAATGAAGATCAATTTCTGAATAGGCAAGATATCGAGAATATCGTAGCTCAGGGAATAGCCAATGCTATTCCAGCAATACTTGCTGCTGCTCGAAATCCAGTTGAACCTCAACATATTATTCCTAGCAAACGTACACATGGCGACAATTTTAGTAATAGTGTAAACGGAGGCGGTAACCATACTAATAACAACAACGATGGAATGCAAGCCCCACTTCTTAAGAAAATGAAAGCTGCAACGCCTGGTTGCACTTATAAGGAATTTCTTGCCTGTAAACCGGTTGAATTTGCAGGCAACGAAGGGGCGACTGCTGCACTGCGTTGGTTAGAGAAAACCGAGGCAGTGATTAAAATAAGTAAATGTGCTGAGGAAGACAAGGTCATGTACGCGTCACATCTTTTTAAAGAAGGGGCGCTAGAATGGTGGAACACAGTACTACAAGCCAAAGGAAGCGATGTGGCCTATGCCATGAGCTGGGAAGAATTTAAGCGGCTGGTGGAAAGAAAATTCTATCCCGAATATGAGAAAGAACAAATGGCGAATAAATTTCTGAACCACCGGATGGTGGATGTAGACTGTCGAGGGTATACTTCGACATTCTTCGAATATGCTAGAGTGGTACCAACCCTGGCTTCGCTAGAGCCGGTACTTATTTCCCGCTATATTTGGGGATTGATTGGCGAAATCCGTGATATCGTTAAAGCTGCGAGACCACGCACTATTGGCGATGCAGTGGAATTAGCCAACACTTTGACTGACGGACTAGTACGTACATGGGAAGAAAATAGAAAGAAAGAAGTGGCCCAAAAGGTTACCCAGGGATTCCGTATGGGTAACCGTAGTAATTTCAAGAGAAAGGGAACCGGGCAATCTTCCACTGTTCCATTTTGCAATACCTGCAAAAGAAAGCATTTTGGAAGATGCAAAGGGTATTGCAATTTCTGCAAAATCTCGGGGCACCAAGAGGAAGATTGCAGGAAAAAGAAAGCAACAATTTGCTACAACTGCGGAGAAGCTGGACATTTTAGGCCAGACTACCCGAAATTGGCCAAACCAGCTGATAATAAAGCTAAACCTGCAGAAGGAACTACCAAGAAATTCGCAAGAGCCTTCCAGTTGACTACTCAGGAAGCAGAACTAATTCCTGACGTGATAGCTGGTACGTTCCTAGTTTACAATGTTTATGCAATATTTGACTCTGGTGCAAACCAAAGTTTTATAAATACTTCATTCTACCAAGCTCTTAACCTACCCTTAACCAACCTTAGACAAATTTTTACGGTAGAAACGGCAGATGGGAATTCCGTTAACATAGATAAGGTTTTGCGAGAAGAAAAGATAGAACTCTTAGGCCATAAATTCTCTGCAAACCTGTTACCTATGAATTTAGCCGGATTTGATGTTGTGTTAGGAATGGATTGGTTAGTAGCCAACCATGCTCCAATTCTTTGTGATAAAAATTCCATAGAAATACATACACCCACAGGAGAATTAGTGGTAATTACAGGAGATAAGCCACGTAAGCCAATGAAATTCATTTCAGTAATGAAATTGGCCAGTTATTCAAGAAAACAAGAAATGGTGTATATGATTTCAGCAATCATTAACATGAAAGGTAAGGAACTTAGAGAAATTCCAGTAGTATCAGAATACCCAGAGGTATTCCCAGAAGAACTACCTGGACTACCACCTGATAGGGAAGTAGAATTTAGAATTCATCTAATTCCTGGAACTACACCGATAGCCAAGGCACCTTATCGGTTAGCACCCACCGAAATGCTAGAATTGAAAAAGCAGTTAGATGAATTACTAAGCAAAGGATTCATACAACCTAGTTCATCCCCGTGGGGAGCTCCAGTATTGTTTGTGAAAAAGAAAGATGGGTCGATGCGCATGAGTATCGATTATAGGGAATTGAATAAGGTTATAATTAAGAATCGATACCCATTACCTAGGATTGATGATCTTTTTGATCAATTGCAAGGAGCTAGATACTTTTCTAAGATAGATTTACGCTCTGGATATCATCAATTGAAAATACAAGAAGAAGACATACCTAAAACTGCTTTCAGAACTAGGTATGGTCATTACGAGTTTACAGTCATGCCCTTCGGACTAACAAATGCTCCTGCAGCATTTATGGACATGATGAATAGAATTTGTAAACCGTATTTGGATAAATTTGTGATTGTCTTCATCGACAATATACTTATTTATTCCAAAAGCCAGGATGAACACCATCAGCACCTGCATGTACTCTTAACTTTGTTAAGAAAGGAGAAGCTTTACGCCAAATTCTCGAAGTGTGAATTTTGGCTGCAAGAAGTGCAATTTTTAGGTCACATGGTGAATCACGAAGGCATTCATGTAGATCCTGCTAAGATAGAAGCGATCACTAAATGGAAGGTCCCGCGGTCAGCTATGGAAATTAGAAGTTTTATAGGGTTAGCCGGATACTATAGGCGCTTTATTAAGGATTTCTATAAGATAGTTGTACCATTAACTAAGCTAACCTGTAAAGCAGTTAAGTTTGAATGGGGACCTAGGCAAGAAGAGGCCTTTAGGATTTTAAAGCAGAAATTAACAAACGCTCCAATTCTTGCCTTACCAGAAGGAACAGAAGATTTTGAAGTCTACTGTGATGCTTCTAAATTAGGATTAGGATGTGTGCTAATGCAACGCAAGAAAGTAATTGCGTATGCCTCAAGGCAATTGAAAAGGCACGAAGAAAATTATACGACTCATGACTTAGAGTTAGGAGCCATAATTTTTGCCCTTAAGATTTGGAGACACTATTTGTATGGAAGTAAGTTTACTGTCTATACAGATCATAAGAGCTTAAGATACATATTTGGGCAAAAAGAATTAAACATGAGACAAAGGAGATGGATGGAAATCCTAAGTGACTACGACTGTGATATTCAATATCATGAAGGAAAGGCTAATGTAGTTGCTGATGCCTTAAGTCGTAAGTATCATGAGAAACAACGACGAGTTCGTGCTCTTAGATTAAATCTACAGTTAGATTTAATGGAACAATTGAAAAACCTCCAAGAAACAGCTATCAAGGATGATGCGGAAGGTATGAAAGGAAGAATAAAGGAATTAGAGTAAGGAAGTGATGGAATTTGGAGATTCCATAAGAAACGAATTTGGGTACCTAAGCAAGGAGAGTTAAGAAATAAGATTTTAGAAGAAGCCCATAAATCTAAGTATACCATGCATCCTGGTAATAATAAAATGTACCAAGATTTAAGAAATAATTTCTGGTGGATAGGAATGAAAAAGGACATAGCTAGATATGTTTCTAAATGTCTTACTTGTTCACAAGTTAAGGCAGAACACCAGAAACCCTCAGGTCTACTACAACAATTAGAAATGCTTGTTTGGAAATGGGAACTCATAACAATGGATTTTGTTACTAAGTTGCCCAAAACCAGAAAAGGTAATGACGCGATTTGGGTAATTGTGGATCGATTAACCAAATCAGCTCATTTTCTACCTATGAAAGAAACCTTTAGCATGGAAAGGTTAGCAAAGTTGTATGTAGACGAGGTAGTATCCTTACATGGAGTTCCACTCTCCATTGTATCGGATAGGGATAGTCGTTTCACTTCCCGCTTCAGGACAAGTTTCCAGGAAGCCATGGGAACCCGACTCAATCTAAGTACTGCATATCATCCTCAGACAGACGGACAAAGTGAAAGGACGATCCAAACCCTGGAAGACATGCTTAGGGCATGTATAATAGATTTTGGTGGAATTTGGGATGACCACCTACCCTTAATTGAATTCTCCTACAACAATAGTTATTATTCAAGTATTGAAGCTGCCCCGTTCGAAGCACTGTACGGACGAAAATGTAGAACCCTAGTATGTTGGGCAGAAATAGGAGAAAGCCAGTTATCAGGTCCTGAAATTGTGCAAGAAACTACCGACAAAATTACTCAAATCAAGGAAAGACTAAAGACAGCTCGAGATCGCCAGAAAAGTTATGCAGACAATCGACGCAAGCCGTTAGAATTCCAGGTTGGAGACAAGGTACTCTTGAAAGTTTCTCCTTGGAAATGAGTAGTTCGATTCGGTAAGAAAGGAAAGCTGAGTCCAAGGTACATAGGACCATTCCCAGTAATCCAACGAATAGGACCAGTTGCCTATCGCTTACAGCTACCAGAAGAGTTGGCTGGAGTACATGACGTATTTCATGTATCCAACCTCAAGAAATGTCTATCTGACTGATCCTTGGTAGTACCTCTTCAAGATGTAGAGGTAAATGAAAAGTTAAAATTTGTGGAGAAACCACTTCAGATAGAAGACAGAAAGATCAAGTTTCTCAAACACAAAAGACTAGTACTAGTCAAAGTCAAACGGGATTCAAAGAGAGGACCCGAGTACACCTGGGAGCTGGAATCTGAGATAAAGCGAAAGTATCCTCACTTATTTCAGTAAAGTTATAATTAACAGGGATTAAGTCGTGGTTATCTTGAATCACTGGCTAGTGGGGTATTGTGCACATTACAAAATTTCTCACGGTTAGGCTAATAAATCCCAACAGTGATAATCATCACTACTTGGGGAAGGACCCAATAGTGGTATGACCATCGTCACCAGGTGACACGGCGCCAGATAAAAATAAGATAGAAGCCATTGTAATCGTTCTTATGCTGTAATTTATAACTAATGTGTCGTTTTATTTAACCTGAATGACTCGCAAGTATTTCCCCGCTGATAAAATATTTTTAAAACATGTTTCAGGCGACCTGCTGTAAATCAAGGAAAACGTGCTACGGAGCATTAAGAAGCTTGAAGAGGTGGCTCAGTTAAAATAAATAAACATGTTTTGTAAATCAGGGAATTTCCTGGTGAAATTCCTTTATTGTAAATCACGGGGTTTATCCCGAATTATGAAATAAAATAATCGGGCATTTTCAAGTTTAAAAGATCCTGTAGAATCTTCCGCTGTCAACTCAATCAATAGATACCACGGGATTTCTGTCCCGCGGCTCCTGGACCGGGTCAAACCGAGACGGGGGCCGTGACACTCCAAAAGAGGGACATGCCACATTTTGCATTAATAACTTACTTATTTATCTTTCAATAATCCGGCCTTGCGGGACTCTATCTCTGCTGACTCAGACCAATATGGCTGAGGGTAGCGTTGCCTCCAAAAGAGGGACATGCCACTATAACTAAGATAATATCTTAAAAAACTCAAAGTGCGGAAACCATCAAAGGATACATAAATTACGAGTCGGAACCAAGTGATTCTATCTTGTCTATCTGTTATTTTATGTATTTAGTTTCTTTTGTTTTACTTGTTAAAAATATTTACTCAAAATTGGGTTATATTAGACGTCGACTATATTCCGGTATTAAAAGTTCTTATGTCCTTAGACGACTACGGTATCTTACCATCACTATATTACGCCAACGATGGGTGCACTTGCCCTAGCGTGTTGTAGAGAGTGATAGTGATATATCGTGTTTTATAAATTTAAAACTTGATAAAAGAGTAAAAAAAGGTACTTATGAATATAGCAAAAATCCGTACGCACTCCGACACACGTCAGGCACCATACGTTAATGTCATTATCATACACTATAATTGCAACGCTTATATTGATTTTACTGAGTTAAATCTGATACGTCGAAACACGCGTTTTTATATAGTTAATAGATCAGATAACGTGTCACCAGCTATAAACAAATCAGACGTCGCCTTCGCAACACGCTTAGGACAACAATCTAGTTATACTATATCTTAAAGGAGAAAGTCGGTGGCAGTAGCCACCGACCACCCCCAAGCTTTTTAACCTATGAAGTCAAATAAAATGTGGAAACTTGGGCCAGTATGTCCTAATGCAAGAAGTCAAATAATTATACCCTTTGAGAATAAAATTAGGACCCATCTTCATTCACTGGCAAACCCTCATTGGCGCTGAACTCGATCCACTGCGGCTATCATCTTCTTACCAATCTGCTAACGATGGGCCACTCAAACATCTGGAATTCTCACCCTAAGACCTACGGTCCTGGATCACGCACTTGGTAATCTTCATCAATTCTTTAATCCTTTTCTTTTTATTTTCATCGTTGTTCATATGATTCAGTAACATGTTAAACCCTAGATACGTACGCATCATCAACACGAATTAAAATCGATAGGTTAAGAAGCTATGCAAGTAGAAGATGTAATTATGGTTACTAAGATAGGAAATGGTTTGTATTCTGGATATATACACGATGATAGCAACAATAAGCTTAATCAGTTTCGATTATTTTCGGGTTGGATTCTTAGGTTTACTTTAGGATTTTTTTTTCATTTGCTATTCTTCTGTATCAATCGATTTTTGTTAGGTGTTCTAATTATGTGTGATGCAAATTTAACAAATATTAAAAATATATGAATAAATTCCGACAAATGAAACCATAAGAATTTTTTATTACTCTGTTGTTATTATCACTTTAGTAGATGGGATCTTGATTGTTATTTCGTGAAGTTTTTTTTCTTTCTTTTATATAGCGATTGCTATTGAAGCTGCTGTTAATCTTTGCATTGATTATTAGAATTCATTTTTAAACAAAAATATTCTCTGTAATTTTATTACTAAGAGTTTGTTTGATTTGCAACTCTGTGTGTGGGAATCTTAAAAGAGAAAGTCGGTGGCAAAAGCTACCGACCACCCCCAACTTTCTACTTTTTACATTATGCTATAAATTCAAATGCATTCCTAGAGTAATTGGTTGTGTACTTTGGATGATTTTTCCAAAGACCAATGATCGATTCATGTTGTTTGCAAGTAATATATTTATTTTTTCTTTAAATTTTCTTAGCTTTTTATAGGTTAAATTACTTTATTTAAACTATATTACGTATTGTTTCTTTACAATTTAAAGAAATTTTTTAATATAAATCTTGGTATAAATTCGAGTTATCTCCGTTTCGACGTGATTACTGTTAATAGGAATCGAGTCAGATCAAATATAACACGTTTACGTTTAACAAAAAAATATTTTACGTGTATATTTTTATGTACCTGTCGATATAAATTCGAGTTGCTCTACATTACGACGTAAACTTTTTAAGAACACATCATTTCAAATCTAATACATTTTCATGCTTATTTTATGATTGTTTGGTAATTTTTGTTCTGAATTGAGTGAAGTCAAATTGTGTTTTTTTCTCTTTTTTAAAAAGTTCTAATTTTATATGTCTGATTCGGCTCACATAGAATACATTATAATTGTATTGTATAATTCGATTCGTGTAGTTAACGCAATACATAACGCTTGGATCCAATTGCAATGCTTATGTAGGTTACAATAAGTTCAATTGGATACTTTAAAACACGCGTTTTCATATGGTTAACGCAACACATAATGCTTGGACTAATCCACTTGACGTTTGCGATATACCCGCGTCCCACTTATATTTAAAAGGCTATAAGAACTCAAAGACGACATGTAACATTCACTCTATTTGGGTACGTGTTTGGTGGCTTGTTCTGCCGACACCACCCGACGGAACATTGCCATGTGCCACAGCCTTATCTACACTTATGATAGGCTTTCGACTCCACAAAATGGATAACACCGTTATGTTGATCAGTTCTGTTTAAACATGATGGAAAACATGAAAATACATACCTGTTATAGCATTCAAAGCAGTGGAGAATCCAGTAATAGATCCAGCCATTGAGTTCGACATAGTTGTCAGTATGATCCGGTTCCTCCTTAGGGTGTAAAGTTATGATGGTGATGATAACCGAAAGTAGGGTAAGGTTCGGTTAGAGGGAGAGAGAACGAATTGATGTTAATGAGGGTTGATTGATTGTGTAAGGTGTGTAACCCTTTAACTCTCTAATAAGCCCCTTATTTATACACCCAAGAGGAAACCTAATTAGTTAATAAGGGCAATATGGTCCATCAACAATTACCAACTAATTATTAATAGGTTATTAAATATATTTTGATCTAATATAATATAAATGATTATATAGGCTACAAGATTAAATACTAAATAAATAATATTTAATCTAACATTCTCCCACTTAGCCAAGTAATCATTTATCATGAGTATTAGGTAAGCCTGGCCAGGAGTTAACACTCATTTTAGCCTTAAACCAAGAACTATAGCAGAGAAATACAGCCGTTGAATCATCATTCGACTCAGGACCCCCATTAATCATACTATAGCCTCAATTTAAAACCTAACAGTTACGATCAAAATATGTATAAGCCCTTTAGCGTCTGATTTGTATTTATATTTGTCTATATGTCATTACACCGGCAGAACATATGTTAGAGACATACAAAATCAAACTGAGGAAATTTTATTAATTAAAACATAAGCTAGTACAATATGCCATTAAATAAGGTCTTTAATAAGTCCCATATTCGATACATGTTCTTCGAAAACTTTAGGTGGGAGACCTTTAGTCATCGGATCCGCAAGCATATCTTTAGTACTAATATACTCAATACAAAGATTATTTTCCTCAACTCGTTCACGTACGAACAAGTACTTCGTATCAAGATATAAACCAGCTCCAGTCGAACTGTTACTGTTCGAGAAACTAACGGCAGCTGAATTATCACAGTAAAGCTTCAATGGTCTAGAAATGGAATTAACGATTTTGAGTCCAGTGATCAGATTTCTAAGCAACATTCCATGACAGGTTGCGTTGTAAACAGCAATGTACTCTGCCATCATTGTGGAAGTTGTAGTTAACTGTTGTTTATGACTCTTCCATGAGATAGGTCCGCCTGCTAACATAAAGATGTAGCCCGAAGTGGATTTCTTGTCATCTTTGCATTTGGCAAAGTCAGAATCAGAATAACCTACCACTTCTAAGTGATCACTTCTTCTATAAGTCAGTTTATAGTCTTTCGTCCCTTGCAGATATCTAAGGACCTTCTTAGCTGCTTTCCAGTGATCTAGGCCAGGATTAGTCTGATAACGACCTAGCATTCCAGCAATGTAAGCGATATCTGGGCGAGTACAGACTTGTGCATACATCAGGCTCCCGACTACTGACGCGTAAGGTATCTGGCTCATTTGCTCCTTTTCAACCTCTGTTGTCGGACACTGGAATGAACAGAAAACATCTCCCTTAACTACTGGAGCGACGGAGGGTTTGCACTGTTGCATGTTGTAACGTGTAAGGACACGATCTATGTAAGTCTTTTGAGACAATCCTAAGATCCCTTTGTGTCTATCTCGGTGAATTTCGATGCCAATGACGTAAGAAGCATCTCCGAGATCCTTCATGTCGAAGTTATGCGAAAGTAAACGCTTCGACTCATGCAACATGTCTAAACTATTACTTGCCAATAGAATATCATCTACGTAAAGGACAAGTATAGTAAAGTTACTCCCACTCATCTTGAGGTAGGTGCATTGATCCACTTGATTCTTCATAAAACCTTGCCTCTTCATGACTTCATCAAACTTGAGGTACCATTGACGTGATGCTTGTTTTAACCCATAAATGGATTTCTTCAACTTACAGACTAGATGCTCCTGACCTTCAGGTTTAAAGCCTTCAGGTTGTTTCATGTAAACATCTTCGTCTAAGTCTCCGTTAAGGAAAGCAGTTTTGACGTCCATCTGATGCAGCTCTAAATCAAAATGAGCTACTAGGGCCATGACGATCCTTAATGAATCTTTACGAGAGACAGGTGAAAACGTCTCTTGATAATCAATTCCCTCTTTCTGAGTGTAGCCCTTTGCAACCAATCTCGCTTTGTAGCGTTCAACGTTCCCATTCGGATCCAGTTTTGTTTTGAACACCCATTTACAACCTACAGGTTTGGCACCATTGGGTAATTCGACTAAATCCCAAACGTCATTTTTCTTCATGGATTCAAGCTCATCAATCATTGCTTTGTTCCATTCAGAAGACTGATCACTGCTAATGGCTTCATTATAAGAGATAGGATCATTGAGCTTTCCAGCATCCATTTCAGTCAGGTAGGTAACATAATCATCCATATTAGTAGGCCTTCTTTGCCTAGATGACCTCCTGAGTTGATTAGCGGGTTCAGCGTTGTCTTGGTTTTGAGCGTTTGATGTGCCTTCGTTATGAGGTATAATGGGTTCTGATTGTGGAGATGGATTTTGTGCAGTGACTTCAGGTGCAGTTGCATGGGGTACAAGAGGAGTAAACCGAGTAATGATAAGCGACGAGTCTCTCCCCCCCCGCGTCTTGTACTTCTTGCAATTCTTCGTAAGGGTTAGTACTGCTCCCACTGACCTTGAAATCCTCCAAGAACGCAGCACGCTTGGTTTCAACAATACGGGTGAAATGGGAAGGACAATAGAAACGATAACCCTTCGAGTGATCAGGATACCCAATAAAGAAGCAGGTAACTGTTTTAGGGTCAAGTTTCCTTAGGAAAGGATTGTAAAGTTTTGCTTCAGCAATGCAGCCCCATACTTTCATATATTTAAGACTCGGTTTCCTTCCTGTCCAAAGTTCATAAGGAGTTTTAGGGACAGACTTAGAAGGAACTCTATTGAGTATATGAACAGCTGCTTTTAACGCTTCAGTCCAGAGGAATAATGGTAAATTAGTGTTGGCTAACATACTGCGCACCATGTTCATAAGGGTACGATTTCTTCTTTCAGCGACACCATTCTGCTGAGGTGTACCAGGCATGGTGTATTGGTTCACAATCCCCTGGCCCTTACAAAACTCATAAAATGGACCAGGAGCTTGACCCACATCAGTATGTCTTCCATAATATTCACCGCCTCTATCTGATCTCACAACTTTAATCTGACGATCTAATTGCTTTTCAACTTCAGCTTTATAATCTTTAAAAGTTGTTAGAGATTCAGATTTCTCCTTTATAAGATACAAGTACATGTAACGAGAATAATCATCAATGAATGTGATAAATGAAGTATGTCCTGTTATACCAGCAATTTGATAAGGACCACTAATGTCAGTGTGAATGAGTTCTAATAAATTAGAGCTCCTAGTGGCACCTTTCTTATTTGCTAATGTCATTTTGCCTTTAAGGCATTTGACACATGTTCCAAAATCGGTGAAATCGAGAGGAGGTAAGACTTCATCCTTTACGAGACGATTTAATCGTTCTCTTGAGATGTGGCCTAAACGTTGATGCCACAACATAGATGAAGTCTCTAAGTCTCGAACCTGTTTCTTTTCCATCTTTGTGAGTGATTCATTAATATTATATGACAACAAAGATTTGGAAAAATTATCATCTAGTTCTAATCTATAGAGACCACCATCCAGAATGCCAGTACCATAAACAATGGAATCATAGAGAATAGAGAGTTTGCGATGACCATGAGAAACGACAAAACCGTCCATGTCTAACTTTGGTCCTGATACAAGGTTCCGAGTTACCTCAGGAACATATAAGGTATCATAAAGTTTAATACATAAACCAGTTTTCAAAAATAATTGTAATGTTCCTATGGCCTTCACTTCTAATTCTCGATCATCTCCAACTTTAAGTGTTCTTTGGTTTCTTCCCAGCTTCCGGATTGTAAGGAATCCCTGAAGTGAATTGGTAACATGTACCATAGAACCAGAATCAAACCACCAAGAATTAGCAGGAACATTTAAATTAAAGGACTCAAGTATCATGAAAAAATCGTTACCTTTCTTAGCCAGCCACTCCTTGAAGTCAGGGCATTCCTTTTGCTTATGTCCTGTTTTCTTACAGAACTTGCAATAGGGTTTGCCTAAGGAGGTCTTAGAGCTGGAAGGTGCACTTGTATTAGGAGTTGGATTTGGCTTTTGAACCTTAGAAGCATCCTTTCTTGGATAATTGTTCTTCCTCTTCTTTGAGCTGGAGGTGGTGAAGTTAGCAACATCAGTATGGCGATCCATCTTCATATGCTCTTCCTCCTGCACGCACATAGCGATCAGCTCACTCATCGTCCATTTGTCCTTCTGAGTGTTGTAATTGATCTTGAATGCTTCATAGGACGAAGGAAGCGAAGTGATGATGAAGTGAACAAGAAAACCATCACTGATCTCCATCTCTAGGCCCTTCAACTTATTGGCCATGTCATGCATCATCATGATGTGTTTGCGAATGCCGCTCCTCCCATCATACTTAGTCGTCACCAGCTTGAGGATAAGAGTGCTAGCGTGTGCTTTTGATGTTCCCTTGAATTGATCCTCCACAGAAGCCAGATAGGTTTTAGCATCTTCAGAATCAGGAATGGCCCCTCTGATTGAGTTATGAATGGACTGCTTCATGAACATGAGAGACATGCGGTTACATCTAGTCCACTTATCATGAAGTAACTGCTCAGCAGCAGTACTTGTGGCAGTAAGGTCCGCTGGCTTATTCTCTCTTAGAGCATAATCAAAGTCCAACAGCCCAAGAGTAAGCATGAGGGCATCCTTCCAAGCAGCAAAGTTATCACCAGTCAAAGGTGGAATCCCTTGATTGGGTGCTGATAGTGGAAATAAGATGAGCAAGTTATGATACTAAGAAAGAAGTCTTAATGTGATCTAAGGGCATGTTATACTAAGGCAGGCATAAGTAATGACCATTATAATTATGAAGCTGTGATAATGTCCATTACTAACATCAAAATAATAGACTTAGTAAAATTCTATTTAAACGAAGACAAATCAGCTTTGGCCAGAAGTGTAATCATTTAAATATGTGTGCAAAGTAATTGTGACAAATCAGCTTTGGCCAGAGATGAGACAATCATTGTAGTTATGCACTTGTCAAGTCATGCTAAACATAAATGAATTAAATCAGCTTTGGCCAGAATTAAGACATTTCAGGTTTGTAATGCATACTTAACATAGCTTTTATAATACTTGAACAATAAATAGATGTATTAAATCAGCTTTGGCCAGAATTAACACATCAGAAGCTCATTCAAGTTAAGCTATTTTGGTTTTGCAAAAATTATCTAATTCTGATTAATTAAGTAAGTAAGTGTAAACAAAACCAAGTATTTAATAGCAAACCACCTGTTAGCGCGGATCGGACTTAGTCTCGAGTTGTGATGATTAATTAAGTAAGTAAGTGTAAACAAAAAATTTTTTAGGTCACATTAAACAACATAAAAAATAATGAGGTCTCGAGTCGCAATCTTAGTTTCGAGTCGCAATCTCAGTCTCGAGTTGTGATGATTATGGTTGCGAGTCGCAATCTCAGTCTCGAGTTGTCATGATTATGGTTGCGAGTCGCAATCTCAGTCTCGAGTTGTGATGATTATGGTTGCGAGTCGCAATCTTAGTCTCGAGTTGTGATGATTGTGGTTGCGAGTCGCAACCTTAGTCTCGACTTGTGATGATTGTGGTTGCGAGTCGCAACCTTAGTCTCGACTTGTGATGATTGTGGTTGCGAGTCGCAACCTTAGTCTCGAGTTGTTATGATTGTGGTTGCGAGTCGCAACCTTAGTCTCGAGTCGTGATCTCTGTTATAGCTGCTGATTGTGATAAAACTGAAACTCGAAATTTAAGGGATTTGGGATAGTATTTCCTGTTTTAATCATGATCTAAACTTATCAAGGATTTCGAAAATAATAACTGATTATCTCTTTAACAGTTTTCGAAAATTTAATAGATAAAAATTTAGATCAAAACAGTAAAACACTTACTAATCCAAAATTATATTCCAAATCTTATGAATTTTTTCGAGTTTCTTAGAACATAAATGATGAACCCTAAAATAATAAGAACATAATCTGGAAATCCGAAACCTGATTTTAATGGTTTTGTAATGGATTTCGTGACAATAAGCTTAATCCTTTTATGATTTCGGGTCAATATATCAAGTAATAATTTCCGAAAACAGGGATTTCGGCCATAATGAAACCCGAAAACAGTTTTTGATTTTAATGCTTTAAAACTTCCGTTTTCCAGATTTTTTGATCCGATAATAATGGATACGAAAAACAGAACTGATTTATCAACATATGCTCTGATACCACATGTTGATCAGTTCTGTTTAAACATGATGGAAAACATGAAAATACATACCTGTTATAGCATTCAAAGCAGTGGAGAATCCAGTAATAGATCCAGCCATTGAGTTCGACATAGTTGTCAGTATGATCCGGTTCCTCCTTAGGGTGTAAAGTTATGATGGTGATGATAACCGAAAGTAGGGTAAGGTTCGGTTAGAGGGAGAGAGAACGAATTGATGTTAATGAGGGTTGATTGATTGTGTAAGGTGTGTAACCCTTTAACTCTCTAATAAGCCCCTTATTTATACACCCAAGAGGAAACCTAATTAGTTAATAAGGGCAATATGGTCCATCAACAATTACCAACTAATTATTAATAGGTTATTAAATATATTTTGATCTAATATAATATAAATGATTATATAGGCTACAAGATTAAATACTAAATAAATAATATTTAATCTAACACGTTATTTTTTAATAAAGATATATGGTTATTTTTGTAGAAAAAAAGCTTATTCGTTAGTTTACCTTCAAAATGAAATGTATTCTTATTCTGATTTTATCATGCTTTATATATCGACATAGCATAACCTTATACTAGTAAATGTGTAACCAAATAAAAAAATATAAAGTTGTTAAAACAAAATATCTGCTTCTACTAGATTTTACTTCTAAACAGATTTTTCAAATAGAGTTTACTTCTTACCAGATAATATCTAACCAAATAATTTTTAATTACTTTAATTATTAAAATATACTTTTTTTTTTGGTAAAGGGTTCCCCGGTGATTCTATATATTCACAACCAATAAAAACAAGTAGCATGGAAAACCCACACTAGTTCAGACATGGGGCATACCCCATGACTGTAAACCAAAACTCAACCAGAAATAAAAAACATCCAAACAAAGACGCCCACTAGACACAACATCTAGACCAACAAAACAAACAAACTAATCAACCGCCATCATCAATGACCGCCGCTCCATGAATATCCCAAGCATCCAGCAATCTCCTCACTTTGTCAGTGTCTCTAAACCTCATCCCCATCAGCTTGTAACGAACCGTGTTAAAGATATTATTAACAATAACTTCAGGAGGCCTTAATTGGTTCTTAAATAGTCTATTATTTCTTTCCCGCCAAATATCATAGGAAGCTGCCGCTACTAGCAGTCTACTAACAACATTGGAAGCTGATTTCGAGCGAACCCGGGCACACAACCAATCCAAAATATTACTCCATGAAGCATCAACCGAATCCATACCAGCTTTATTTCGGATAGAACACCAAATCTTTGACGAAAACTTGCATTCAAAAAACAAATGGTTATGAGAATCCACATCCTCATAGCATAATAAACAGCACATCATGTTCATGTTTTTCCTCCGAGCCAAATCCCAACATAAAATCTTGTCCTGAGTCAATAATTTCCTCCGAACAATAAGCCACATAAGGAACGCATGTCTCGGAATACATTGAGAGAACCACACAACACCAAACCAATCAACCTCTGACTCCCTGTCTCGAATAGAGTGCCACACACTAGCCGTAGAGAAGTCAACAATGTCTGAGCCATCTTTCCAACTCAGTCTGTCATCCACATGAGGCTCTATCGTAACCTGCATAATCTGATTAAGAGGAGGATACAAATCTAACCACTCCACCGGCCATTGACACGCTCCGTCAACTACCAGCTCATCCACAGTAGCCGACAAAGAAAAACCCGCTGTGGTAATAACTCTAGGGGTTAAGAACGAACATAACGGGCCCAGGTCACACCAAGAATCATACCAAACTGAAGTATTCCGACCATTTCCTATCCTGGACCAAACATGCTCACGAATCATCGGTCTAATCTGAAGAATTTTCCTCCAACTCCAGCAACTATTGGAAACCATCCGACAATTCCATAAAGTACGGCCTTTGAGGCGATATGAACGGATCCAAGCAACCCACAAAGACTCCCTTCTCGTTAAAATACTCCAAGCATGAAACGCCATCAGAGACTTATTAACATCCCCAATTCGTCTAATACCCAACCCGCCCTCACTTTTAGGAACACAAACAGCTTTCCATGAGACTTTAGCCTTCCCTTTCTGAAAAGAACCTTGGGACCACAGAAAATTCCGCATTCTAGCTTCCAAATCATACACGATTCTAGATGGCAAAATAAAAACCGATGACCAGTAGATAAACAAAGAAGACAGAACCGAAATGATTAACTGCAACCTTCCAACAAACGAAAGGAGTTTATTCTTCCAATTGCTAATACGATTCTCCACTCTCTCAACCAGAATACTGCAATCCTTAAACAAAAGTCTCGACGAGATAAGAGGAACCCCCAAATAACGAACGGGCAAATTACCTTCCGCAAAAGGCATAACATCCAAAATACCTCTTTTGACATGACTCGGAACATTACAAAAATAACCAGTACTCTTTTGGGTGCTAGGCTTCAAACCTGACATCTCAGAAAACCGAGAAAGAGAAGACATAATGCATTTTGCCGAGCCAACATCACCTCTCGCAAAAAGGAATAAATCATCAGCAAAACACAGATTGATAATTTGCTGTTTTTCACATTTGTTATGAAACCTGAAAGAAGTATCAATTCTGGTAGCATGCTGCAAAATGCAAGTCAAAATCTCCATAACTAGAGTGAAAAGGTATGGAGATAACGGATCTCCTTGCCTTAAACCCCGTTTACCTTTGAAATAACCATGGATGTTCCCATTAACACAGATCGAATAAGAGGTAGAGGAAACACACAGCATGATCCACTCCACCATAACCATGTGAAAACCAAACCCAATAAGAACATTCCTGAGAAAGGACCACTCCACCGTATCATACGCTTTCTGGATATCAACCTTGAAAGCACATCTAGGAGGACCCAACGACCTGTGATAATTATGCATCAGCTCCTGCGTGAGAAGAATGTTATCCGAAATTCTTCTACCCGGAACAAAAGCAGATTGGTTAATACTCACAATACTACTAAGGGCACCCTTTATCCGATCCGCCACAATCTTACTAATACATTTGTAGAGGACATTACAACAAGAAATAGGCCGATAATCCCCAATAGCTGCAGGAGTAGGCACTTTAGGGATTAAAACAATAAGCATACATTCAGCTCTTGAAGAAGCCGCCCTGTGATAAAAAAGTCTTGAATAGCATTAGTAACGTCCATCCCAATAATAGGCCAAGCGCTTTTGAAAAACGCAGCCGTGTAACCATCAGGGCCCGGAGCTTTATCATTACCCATAGCGAAAAAAACCGATTTAACCTCATCCACCGAAACCGTCCTAACCATATTACGGGCAACTTCAGTATCCAGCTTTCTAGCAAAAAGATCCGGCGTAGGCTTCTCTGAAACAATACCAGCACACCCAAGAAACTTCTCATAATGCTTAACAAAAGCATTCGAAACAGAATCACCTACATGAGAGATTCCATTCAAATCGGTTATCACATCAATGCGGCGTCTATGGTTCCTACTCTTCAAAGACTTATGAAAAAACGCCGTATTAGCATCCCCGGCCCTCAACCAGTCGACTTTTGACTTTTGTTTTAAAAACCTCTCCTCATCCAAACACGCTTCCTGATACTCACGAATAACCTTTGCTTCATCAGTTCTCAAAACTTCGTCCAAGGGCTCACGGTCGATACTCTGTTGAATAGCTTCTAACTTGTCACGAAGATTGGTAACTTTTTTGTGCAGGTTTCCTTGCTGAAACAAAAGAGCACGCAACGGAGACTTTAACAATCTCAGCTTCTTGACAACACGGAATTGGTGAACACCATTAATATGAACCTCCCAAGAAGACTTAACTATGTCAATGAAACCAGGCTTGTGAATCAAAAAATTAGCAAACTTAAACGGTTTCGGCTTCAATTTAACCTCCTTCATAATTCTCAAGATGCAAGGACAATGGTCCGAAATTCTATACGGCTGAAAGACTGCGACCGAATCCGGAAATTGAGACACAAATGAAGTATTACCTAACACACGGTCAATCTTCTTTAGCAAACCCACACCCTGCTTCGGCTTCTGAGTCCAAGTAAAATGAAAGCCATTGCTATTAATATCAAAAACCTCAATCAGCTCAACACACTCTTTAAACTCCCTCATACTAGCCGTCAAAGAAGAAGAACCAGAAGATTTGTCCTCTAGGTTTAACGCTGAGTTGAAGTCGCCCAAAATAACCCAAGTATCATCACGAACAAGGGCCTTATGCACCGACAACTGATGCCACAATTCCCTACGGACAACATAAGAGTTAGCAGCATAAACAATGGAACCAAAAAACCTCCTATTATCAGCTTTGATCACAATCTGCAACTGCATAACTTGATCCGTTTGAGACACCACCATCACATCGAAGACATTAGGATTCCAGCCAAGAATAATACGAGTTCCCTTGGAGCAGCAACCCCCATTAGAAGTCCAGTTCCAATATTTAAACACAGCGGAACACACCTTATTGAGATTACCAACATCAACATGGGATTCTAAAATCGCACACCAACTCAAACTATTATCTTTAACAAGCTTACGAACCTCCATTTGTTTCAGCGGGCGGTTCAACCCCCTAATATTCCAAGCAGCAAGACTAACCATTGGAAACCACTGGTTTAGGAATGCTTGCCCCTTTAGCGTTTTTGGTATTCTGACCACCTTCACTTAAAAATTCATTGGTTTCATTATAAACCTCAACGACTTCCTCATCATCCGAATTGTCCAACTCATTTCCAATCCCTTTACTACTTTGCCCAGTGTCACCCTGAATTTCATTTAAAGCAGCAAACCTATTATTGGAACCCACCTTAACCGAAACTGAACCAGGCCATGTCCCCCCTTTACTTGAAGTCATCGGCCTATATTCGAACTTAGGCTTTGGCTTGTTAACTTGGAATCCAGGTTTCCTCGCAATCTTCCTTTTATGAACACCCATATACCCGTCACTATCCACAATCGGACCTTTGTTGTTACCACCAATCTTATAGTTCTTCCCACTAGCTTCTGGAATAGGTTGTTTCATAGTTTGATGCTGGCAATCCTGGTCAGAATGACCAAAGATACAACAATGAGAACATCTATGAGGACACCACTCATATTCTACCCACACCTTCTCCTTAACAAAACCATCCCCCTCTAACACCGGTACCGCTACCGTTAACTCCTCTTTAAGTTCATTATCAGCTGATATCTCAATAAGCGCTCGCGCATAACTACTCCTACCCCATGCATCCAAGCACATAGACGTAGTGAACGAGTCAAGCATCATCGGTTCACCAAGAGCAGTAGCAATTAAACTTAAACCATCCTCCGTGAAAGCTGCAATTGGCACATCATGAATTTTGACCCAAACCTGAACCCTTTTAACTTCCTTTTTTTCCAATTTCACCGTAGCCGACCAAACGTTAAGAAAAAGAGGTTGAGACCTTATAATCCACGGACCTTCTTTCAAGACTCTCATCATACCCTCCTGATCAGCAAACTTAAAAAAGAAAAAACCTTGGGCATTCATCATAGACTTCTGAATCCCAAACTTCTTCCAATTAGTTCTCACGTAATATTCAACAACTGGGTAAGCCACTCTATCCCACAGAAAATACCCATACAAAGTGTTCGCCAACTTATCCTGAACAACCCGCACAGATTCACGAGGAAGAACAATATCACAGCCCTCTTGCACATTGTCTGATGCAAGAGACCGAAAATTTATCTTTCTCGCATTCACATTCAAAACCGATTCAGCATAGGACTTAGGAGCACCAGAAGCATTGTCATTATCAGATTGGTTTTTAAAACTACCCAACGGATTTCCCTCCATTCCGTCAACAATATCCTCACCGATCTCATTAAAAACATTCTCATGAAATGGAGATCCGTCATCAACATTACTAGGATTCTGGTTAGAAACCTGGGCACTATCCGTATTAACAGGATTTGTTACCTTAGTCAGCTCATCGATAATGTTAATCATTCTAGGTTCGGCATTTTGAGCAACTTTACTAACACCCCTTCTTGGCAATACAACATTCCCATCAATTGTAAAACCCTTATTCCCTGGAAACTTATTCAGGTTCGGCGGCTTCACTCTTGGGCCTTGACCAGATGGTTTCTTACGATCATCCATACGAAAAGCATCACCTCTCTCCATAACACGAAACAGAAAACAAGCATGCAACGAAAAACCAGAAAACCAGGCGGCAAAAAACAGAAAACAAAAACCCTAAACCTAGCAAAACCCTACCCCATGACTTTATCAAGATCGTATAGCGTAGATGGTAATACTCGATCCTGAAAAGAAAGGACCAAACAACCAAACTAATCTATAAAACCAGATCAAGAACACAAGTGTAGAGCGGCGATTGAGAAAGAAAAAAGAAAAACCCAAGATTAAAATCGATCAAATCTGCTAACGAGTTCGTTATAGAGATTGATAAATCAATCTCTAATCATAGACTGTTATACAAACAATCACGATGAAAATCATAGGGATCCATAAAGAAGATCGAAATCGCCTAGCAAGGGAGAGAGAATTATTAAAATACACTTTTAAATATTTTCTTTCGTTTACTTATATAATTATGCTCTTCATTGTACATGAACTAATTAGGTTTTTCAAATATAAATCACATCCCATTTTTAATACGACAGATGGTTGTTTGATTTAGGGGCTGTTTGTTTACCTCTTAAAGAGGCTCTTAATGGTTCAGACTTCTTACTGGTTCAGCACTTAACGGTTCAGACTGTTTGTTTCGTGAGCAGATGTCTGAATGGTTCAGACATTTGTCTCTGAATTGTTAAGTTTTATACAGAGTCTAAATGGTTAAGACCTCTAATTTAAATTGGTTAGACATTTGCCACTGGAAGGGTTAAGTATTATACTGTTTCTTAGGTGGTGTTTGTTTTTTCTGCAGGAAAACCTCTTCTGCTGCAGGCCACATCTGCAGACATCTGCAGGAGAAGAGGTGGACCAAAATGTCTGCAGTCTGCAAGGAGAAGAGGGTTTGTTTTTTTTTTATATAAAACCTCTTCTACACACACAAAACTCTCTCTACTCTCTCTCTAAAATCTGAACCACCGCCATAATCACCACCGCCACCACTTCACCACCGCCATCATCACCACCACCGTCACCACCTCCGCCTTCAGATTTGTTCGATTTGGGGGTTTGTTCTCGGTCTCCTGCTGCTCCCGTCACCACCACCGCCATCTTCTACACACACAAAACCTCTTCTGCTCCGGCCACCGTTCTCGGTCTCCTGCTGCTCCCTCTCTCTCTCTCTCTCTCGATTTGGGGGTTTGTTCGATTTAGGGTTTTGGTTCGATTTGGGGTCGGAGCAGATTTGTTCGATTTGGGGGTTTTGATGATGATGATTTGGGGGTTTTGATGATGATGATGGTGGCGGAGCAGGGGGTTTCGGGGGGGTTTGTTTCCATCGATGATGATGGTGTCGGCGGAGGTGGGGTTTTGGGTGATGTCGATTTGGGGCAGTGGTGGTGGTGGCGGAGCAGTGGTGGTGGTGGCGGAGCAGTGGTGGTGGTGATGATGATGATGATGATGATGGTGTCGGCGGAGCAGTGGTGGTGGTGGCGGAGCAGGGGCGGAGCAGGGGTGGAGGTGGTGCCAAGAAGAGGTAAGAAGCTTTGTTTTATGTCTTCCTCATGAAGAGGCTGGGGAGAGTTAAAAAGCACTTCTCAAAAAAAAAAAAAAACAAACACTCTTCTGAGGCTAAACCTCTTCCCGCGTCTGCACGGTGCAGACAGAAGAGGCCGGGAAGCTCTTTTTGGAAAAAAACAAACACCACCTTAATGGTTCAGACATCTTACTGGTTAAGCACTTAATAATTCAGACCTCTTAATAGTTCAACACTTAACCATTTAGGCTAAACGGTATGGAACCGTCGCCAGCTTCGTCCTCCCTCGGCGCCGCTCCAGCCTCCATGCCGCCCCCCTCCGTCTTCATGACATGGCGTCGTCTCCGTCGGTATTCCGACGTCCAGGACGGAGCAAAACAATGGCCCCCCCTCGGCGACGCCCGTCCTCCCACGCCGCCCTCTCCGTTTTCATCCCGTCGCCGGCTTCATTTCCGTCACCATACCCACAAGCCTTAGAAGTTGCCAACCAGCCCAGGCCGTTAGATATACACGTATGCTTTTGGGGTATGTAGAAAATATTAGCCGACCTACAAGACACGTGGCCTCCTTCTACTACAACAGCATTTAAATCTGGTTTACAAAATGTTAAGTTCTGCCACGTGTATGGATATCTCACATGCAATGCATATCTACTCACCACGTATACCACCTTTTGATCATCTCACGTTCTCCTATATAAACAATTAGAATCTCATCATATTCACCACACAAACAAGTGATCAAGTGTACGTTTTGCAGCGATTGTTGTACTTTTCTGAATCTTTTTCGACTGAAAATATGGCACATCACGGAGGAGATAAGCAGTACGGACGTGAAACTCGCCACACCGGGGACTACGAGAACCCAATTCACTCCACCGGTGGTCAGTACGACCAGGATGTTCGGCAAACTGACGAGTACGGCAACCCGGTTAGGAGAACTGACGAGTATGGAAACCCTGTTCATTCCGCCACCGGTGGGACCATGGGTGATTATGGTTCCACGGGGTTGGGTCAAGGAACAGGAGGGATTGGGACCGGTGGTTATGGTACCACCGGTCACCAAGGGTTGGGAACTGGCGTAGGCCATACCACCGGAGGTACAGGAACTGACTATACCTCCGGTGGTCGTTCCACCGGACAGACTGGTTACCAAGGTTTAGGTACCGAGTCTGGGTTCGGTGGAACAACTGGAAACTTCCAAAACCAACCCAGTGCCACACCTATGGGTGGTACTGGGTTGGGTAGTGGGACTGGGGCCGGTTTTGGAGGAACCGGCACTGGAACAGGAACAGGCATTCTACATCGTTCTGGAAGTGGCAGCTCAAGCTCGGTAAGTAATATATTAATTACTTCGTATTCTATAGAGTGACTGCTTTGAGTTAAAATATTTTTCAAGTGTTTTGAAAATAAACCCGTTTATGTTTTTGTTTAATTTATGATCTGATTGATTGATGTGTAGTCGGAGGATGATGGGCAAGGAGGAAGGAGGAAGAAGAAAGGTGTGATGCAAAAGATCAAAGAGAAGCTTCCCGGTGGTCACAGTCAAGAGGAGCAGTATCAGAGCCAGACGACTACTACGACGGGTTACGGTGAAACCCGCGAGAAGAAAGGGATGATGGAGAAGATCAAAGAAAAGCTTCCGGGACATCACTGAAGGAATTGTGTGAGGCGTATATATACACACAGAATAAAAGAAAGAATAAAAGTTTGCATTGCTCCTGTTGTATTACCCGTGTGGTAGATCTAGTTTGTGTATTTCCGTTTTAATTTTCTTTTGTTTTGTATGTGGTTTCACTGTGGTTCATTTTCGATATGGTCATGTGAAATATATAACCCATCTTTGTTACAAAATTTGCAATTTATCGACTGTCAAATATATTACTATGTTGGGAATTAAGTTGCGCAACAACATTTTGAGAATTTAAGTATAAGAACTTTTTTACAAATAGGTGAAATCAGATAAAACGGAAAATTTTCTTTTTAACGAAAGTGTGACACATGAGAAATAAGATAACGAAACTCTTTTTAAACGAAAGTGTGACACATGAGCCAGTGGTTAATAGATATTACTTATTTATTACTTATTAGGACTTGGGTTATTTATTAGTAAGACCATTGGGTATGGGGGAGGATAGTCTCCAAAGGATTACCCGCCACGTAGTCGCCACGTAATCACGGGAGGAGGATAGTCTCTTTGGTGACTACCCAAGGGTGTGGGGAGACTACCCACCTTAATAATAGTCTCTTTGGTGACTACCCAAGGGTGTGGGGAGACTACCCACCTTAATAAAAAAATAATATATACTCAAACAGAGAGAGAGAAACAATTAATAAAAAACCCATATGGCCCACCACCTTCACACATGCAGCCAAGGAGAGAGAGGAAGAAGTCAGATGGGGGCCCACCCCATTCACCTTTCTGCACCGTCTTGCCCGTCTGTTTTCCGACGCCATACCCAATAGCCTAACTAGTAATATGTAAAGCCATTTGAAAACGTTGGACAACGCACAAGACAACCACAACGATAAGTAGATGTAAAAACGTTGAACCACGCATACCCGATGCAATGTGTTAATCGGTATAAATTTATACCGAAACACAAAAACGGTAAAAATAAATAAGTCGACCATCGTATGATAAATCTATCACTACAATTATTATTACTCTTTGTAAATAAATAAGAAAAATCACCCTAAAACACATAGTTACAGAAACACTATTAATTGATTATGCTATAGTTATAGTTATTATTAGTCTCTGTAAATAAATAACAAAGTTGGGCCTTGGCAAGGAAATACAATTGATAAAAAAAGCCGACCCTAGAAAGACAACTGACAAAAAGGAAGGAAACGGAGATTGTCGGAATCGAAATAGGGTGAAAATAGTTAGGCATATAGTAGACGAAGGTAAAATGTAACAATCCGTGTTTTTGAAGTCAAAGGAAGAAAAGATTGCTAATTGCGATCTGTTACTCCTTGCTTGATTATTAAATTGTACTTTTTGACTTGTAATCGAGAATCGATTTTATTTGCTCTAGTTGTATTATGTGGAGTACTTGTTAATAAATCCTATAAAACAAACCAAAGGTAAAGTAAATTATAGTAGAAATAAACAATGTTTACCATGTTACCATCCATCTTGTCACCTTTATTTTCCTCTTAATGTTACCTCTCATCTTGTCATCATTCTTTTTACAGCACCACGATGCAAAACAATATTCTATTGTAATACGTTTTTTATGTAACATATCCTAAGTTTTAAATTTTAATAAAACGTTACCTGCCACGTCCTTTCCCAGTCAAGTGGCATGGGCCAGGCCCAATTACCGCACCATATGCAGGTATACATATCATATAATCAATACTTTCAATCAGCCTACAAGTTAAAACACGCACATGTAACGTAACCATACCAATAATAGATATTGACCCAAAATATCAAAAATGCTTTTAGCTTCATCGGTAGAGAGTACATTATTGATTATCTCAGTTGTATTTGCGAATATACGGTGCCAATCAAGAGCTTACTTTGTATTTGCGATATACGGTGCCAATCAACCCAAGATGAACCGTAGACAGAGGCTGCAGGGGCGAACTGCAAAATATGCAACACATACAAGATTAGGAACAGATTTACAAATTATAACAATAAAAAATATTAAAAACTTAACTAATCTGGAAACGGGTCAAACGAGTTAAAGTAATACATCAGAGTGTATATAACATCCTAAATTGTTTTATTTAAAAAAATGGACAGTTATTTATTACTAATATGTTGACAGAAACCCATTATAAGTTTATAACCTGACCTAAAAGCTAATCCCTTTTAACCCATTACCCAACCTTCCTGACGAACTCATTTTGCCACCTATACGGTAACTGCCATAATGAAGTATGAATATTTTCAATAAGGAGAGCAAATTACATAGATTTACACTCACAGTAAATGCAGATATCAGAAGAGACCAGTTGAGGGTTCTTAAAATATACCTGCAACAGTAGAAAAAAAATATATCAGCTAAAAATGCATGTGCTTATTATACAAATGTATTTATGTGTTTCATAGTATAAGTGTCCAGATTACATTACAATACTTGGAGAAAACCTGCACTAGAACAAGAAGTACATACCGACTTCCAACAGGCGCCCCTAAAGCAATAGCTCCAAGCGCATTGACAACCGCCCCTGAAAGTTAAAATATGCAAGTACATATATATATCAAGAAAATATCATAATATTGCAATAAAAAATAATAATTATACACAATGCTACGTCTATATGAACGAATTCACTCTCTATAATTGGTCTATAAACCTTTACACACATACATACGCATACTGCATACACATACACATACAAACATTTTGATCTTTTTTTTCTATTTGAAACGGTCGAAAACATACAAAAGATGCAGGGGTAAAGAACTAACCGACCAGAAGCCCCAATAAACCTCTAGCTACAGCTTTCAAGTACTGCAATGTAACATTTTTAAAAATATACAATCAAGTTTACATATGATAACTCACTCACTCGAAGAACATAACAAAAACGATGAGTTACCGAGCTCTGATTCTTATATTTCCGAAAGAAACTGTAAACCACAATCACAACAGGGGCCTGAACCAGCTGCAAGAACGAATTCAATATTATGATAGAATGGCCGGCAGTGGAGCGGTTGTACGATGGACGGTGGATGGCCGGCGGATGATGGATGTGCACGGTGGAACTGGATATGGATGAATGTCGGCTGGATGTGCACGGTTTTCTTTCTTTTAACTGAAAAAGGATTCCACGACTATTCTATTTTTAATTTAAGAGTAAATTACTGTATTGGTCCCCGTAGTTTAGCCAGTTTAACCATTTCAAGCTAAAAAGTAATATTTTAACATATCAAACCCTGATGTTGCATTTTATAAAGGTTTTGGCCCTTGACATTAACTTTGTTACTTTTTTGTAGTTAAGTGTAAGGGTAGTTAAGTCATTATATACCTTAGGGACTGTTTTTAATAATTAAAAAGTTCTTTTAATATTTAAGAGATTATTAATGCAATTACTCAAGTTTTTTTATTATTTCGTTATTTTCACAATTATTATTTAAGAAAATATGTTTTATATATACAAATAATATGCATTTTAATTAAGCGTTTGTTTTTATAAACGTCGTTTTTAAAATCATTTGTTTTTTAACCTTTTTTTAAACTGTATATCGTTTTTAAAATTATTCCTTTTTACACCGTTTGTTTATTAAAATCGTTATTTTTAAAGTTGTTTGTCTTTTAAAGTTTTTTTAAACAATATCGTTTAATTTTATTTACTTTAACAGATTTTAGACTAAAAGAACGAATGTTGGAAGGAGAAGAATACATCTCCATAGTGGATGAATTGATGGAAGCCCTTCATACACGTTGGCCAAAAACTCTTATCCGGGTTTGTTTCTTTTATGAGTTTAAATTTTGTATATTTGTTCATGGTTTACAAGTTAGAAGATTTACAATTAAAGTGGGCTTTAGAAATTCTTTAAAAGTACATAAAGAAGTAAAGGTCCATTACTAAATTTTTACCAAGATTTGATCTTTTTTTGTTCCACATGTTTAATTTTCCAATTGGAATAAAGGGTTTTATATTTGAATGGTTTTGTGTCATTATGACTAGGCAAGAATTGCCATGGACTGCAGGGATGATGCATGGAAACTAGAAACATGGGCGCGTGTGCGAGATGCTAATTCGTTGGTAGATATTCCATCGAAAACAGGAGAAGTTGAGGACATGTTGAAGGATATTGCAGAGAGAGCAAGGGGTAATGTGAGTTTTAGCTACATTTGGTTCTTTGTTATCCGGTTTAGATGTGTCTCAGCAGCAACAAACACAGAAAGACTAACCGCTACTAATGAAGGGGTGACGATGCAGTTTGTTGTTTATCAGGTATGATGTTTATCTTCTCCAAATGATTCTGCCGTTAAGTCCATAAACAATTTCTTTCCTTATAAATTGTTCATTCACCACCGGACTTCACTTCATTGACCGATTTCTAAATTTTTAATATGTCTTACTTGGTTCGCACAGAATCTAACGAGACGGTAGGGGCTTTGCTCGTATTGTAGGACTTTCAGATTGTTGAGGAATCAACAACCATGATTAAAGGTAACTTAATTTCTGAAATACGAATTTGTTGTAGGGAGTTTGATGATTTGGTTAAGGTTTGTTTAATTTGACAATATAGAATCGAAACTGGATGAAGAATTGTCGGTTGGTCCAAATAAACATGATGTTTTTTGATGTATGGGCAATGCACACACTTCTTATGCTTTTGTTTACTCCTGATAAAGATGAAGATAAGGGTTAATCTTTTTTTGTTATAATATATATCCAGGCACGGATTGTCAAAGCTGCAAACAGTGAACATGATTAAACCCTTTAGATCAGTTAATGAAGAAAGAATGTGAAAAGCTACTTGGAAGGGATGCTCTTACTGAGAAAGGGATGACTTATGGCTATGGTGAACTAAGGTACACTCAATTCTGTGAAGTTTAAAAGAATTTATGTCATGTCATGTTTCATGGGTTACATTGACAAACCAAGGAACTAAACCTTGAACTAACCTACCCGAAACGACTATATTTGGTCCAGTTCTCAGTTCTATAGTTCAGGACATCTTCATAAGTAAAATATTTCTTTTAAATTATTTTGTAGCCAAAAAACAATTCGGTTGAATATATTCATTCGTTTTCAACCGAAACCGTAAGCAAATTCTTATTTAGTTAATCATGTGGATAGTCATTTCTCTTATTCAGTTTGGTTCGGTTTGGTTTTCGGTTTATATCAAATTAACCGACAACCAAACCGGAGAACACCCTTAAGCCCAAGGTTGTTCTCTCATTAATATATGTGCTCTATGATTGGTTTTAAGTTGTTAACTGTTGGGTTTTTTTAAATTGATTATGTATGTAGATTGCTGAAAACGAAAGATTCCAACAGTAACACATGAGTTTGATGCCTGGAAGTTGACTCTGATCTGGTACCACCTCATTAACCGTTCGATGGTCGAAACTACCTTCAAGTCAAATGCAAGTGAAGATATTGAGAAGGAAACAAGTGGGATTCCTGGCGAGATAATTAGACGCTATTTTTTTAATGAAAATTAGTTGTGAAATGACTGAATTTGAAGCCGGAGATACCATTTCGCTGCCCTAACTCACTTTCAAGTGTTATGAAGAGATGTTGGGACGCAAATCCGGACAAGATGCCGAAGATGGACCAGGCGGTGGCGTTGTTGGAGACCATTGACACTTTAAAGGGTGATGGAATGAAACCGGAGATCAACAAGGATGCTTCTGTTTCAACCGGACTAGAGACTCTTAAGATCGAAAATCAATAAATGTTCCATGGTCTTTTGGTGTTTAATTGGTATATTATCTGCATATATGCGTAGTTTTTCTTAATTGTTTATATAGTTGTATAATATGTATATTGGATGTTATATCAAATCTACTAAACTTTATGCCATTTTTCTTAAAATATATCAATAATAATAAACTCTAATAACCCAAGAGAAGTAATTCATGTTTTTTTTAGTGGTTTCTAAACATATTTGTACTAGAGATGAGCATTGGGTTACATTTTGAAAGGTTTGTAATAATGAGTATGATCTATATATTTTCAATTAGGCCACCAGATTGCTCAAGTTGAACAATTGCCGTTTAAGTGCAAGATTTTACAAGGCAAGTATGAGTATTCGCATGCATAGGGCCCGGTTGTTTAGTTGTATTTAACATTTGGGCTTTAACTTAGGATAAAAAAACCCTTGGATTTTAGTCTTTAATGATTTACCGAAAGCACTCATTTTATCAAAAGTATTGAACATACAATTATAGTTCGCTAAAATGGTAATTTTGTCTTTGTTTACACTACCACTGATATGTGAAACAACTAATTCAATTACTCACTCTCAAAATTAATTACCTGTTGTTTTGAAGATGGAAAACTTTAATTTTATTTGGGAGTAGAGTTGTACAAATCAGGTTTTTTAATACCCAGTTCCGGAACTAGGTCCAGGTATGATCGGGTATTGAAAAATTGGGTATTTTGAGAAACTGGGAAGGGTTCGGTTAAAAGCACGAAGGAGAAAAATCATACCTTATGTACCTGGGTAGGATATGATTGGGTTCAGGTATAATCGGTTATTGGAACTGGGTATTGATCCCGGGTATTATTACCCGGTTTCAAAAAATAAGTTTTTTTCTTATTATTTACACAAAGTTAAATTCGTTTAAAAATTAAATTTGGTTAATTCAATCGAAGCATTTGCTTTATAATATGCAATTTTTTAAAACTTAAATATAAAAGTTGTAAAATAAGCATAAAAATATACGTTAAAAATTCGGGTATTCTATCGTGTATTAAAAAAACCGATATCGGATATAGGGTATTACTAGGTTCGATTATAGGGTATAACCGGTTCTGAGTATTTTCGGGTATAAATCGGGTACAATTTCGGGTACGGATATTGACCCGTTTAACCCATTTATATTATATTATATTATATTATATTTTTTTACGATATGTTTTATGCCATAAATTAAATTAGGTGATTTTATGCCTTAATCATAACTTAAAAAGAAAAATTAGCATAAGATTTTATAATTTAAATGTAATTGTAGTATATACATTTGTGTTTTTAGTAAATTTTAACTTTAATATATAAATTTACAGAAAAAATATAATAAAAAAATCAGGATGAACGGGTCGTGTTCAGGTTAACCCACGAATATTCGTGTCGTGTTCGGGTTCACAATTATGACACGATTTTCAGATTTCTGTCATGTTTGGGTACGTCTAAAATTTTCTGGTTCGGGTCGGGTTGAACCCGCGAACACGCCCCATTTTGCACCCTTATGCAGATTGCTTATGAAGCCAAGAAACAATTCCCTAATGCGAAGATATGGATTACAAATGAAATCATTCACAATCCAACTGTCTGAATTGAAGTTCATGATTACCTGTAGTTTGAGATTTACAATCTAATTGTTTTTTATACTTGCTGCACACATCCTTTAAAACTTGAGATATGCCCGTAGATTAGAGAAAATGACCAAACTAGATATATCTGACCAATAATTTACCAAAATAGACTATGATTTGCAACATTATTCAACGTAGTCTTAGCGCCAACATCCAACTATCAGGGCTGAACCAGCACTTTCGCCAAAAAGCAAGGGGTGAGTCAGCGCTTTTGCCAAAAAGCAACGTCCGAGTACTAGCCGATTAAGTCGATGGAGCTTACGCGATCCGATTAGTTTAAAATAGTTTTGAAAAGGCTACAAAATGGTGTCTATGTTGAAAAAAAATTGGTCGACATGTCTATTTTGGTAATTTTTCCCATAGATTAAGCACCGCATTTGTATTCTTTTATTCTCTTTTCTTTTTACATTTCTTTATACTTTTATTTGTGGCATTTGCTATAATATGTATTTTATCTATTAGAGTAGAGATGGTAAAGTATTCTCTTATTCTATTTTGTTTTTACATTTCTTTATACTTTCTTTTGTAGCATTTGCTATAATATGTATTTTATCTATTAGAGTAGAGATCGTAAAAAATGAATTTTGTATTATTAGAGGCCGGAAGATATGGAAGTTAAAGATATTCCCAATGAGGATCGATAAAATTAGGGATGAGCTCGTACCAGTATCGGTAGCGAAAATCGTCAAATATGGGTACTGTACCGAAAATGTCCGGTACGGTACCGGTATCGAGATGGTATGGTATTTGTATGTAAAATTCGCTAAAATACCAGTACCGTACTGAACCGGTGCCGATAACGTCAAAAAGTGAGTACCGAATCGGTACCGAAAAAATTCGGTACGGGAAATTCAGTACCGGTATCCAGTACCAAATGGCCATCCCTAGAGACAATTTGTTTGATGTTGTCGATATGGTTATGTAATTCTTCTTGCAATTGGAGATGTGGTAAACGAGATATTAGACTTCGAGTAGCAAACAAGTACAAATAGCTGATAGGACATGCCCTTGGGTGTCGAAGGTAGCTTATCAATTATGTAGAATAAAGATATGGTCGACGTGCCTTTCATAAGTTAAATATGTTTGTAATTAATTTATATGTTCACAAAAACTTCATTCTTATCTTTGTTTTTGGCTAAGTAATTATTCATTTCTTTACGTATTATGTTATGTTTTTTAGGTTTCATTTTATTACATTGAGATACTTGTGATCTAATGGAACTTTCATTTTATTAACAAGTACGGGAATTAAATAACTTGTGCGCCTACTAATCCCATATGCATAAGACGTTTTTAGGATCTTCAATGTACACGTATTTTGGATGTGATAAATTTCAGGAACCCATCCCAGCGGACAGCTACACTCCTACATTAATCAACAAACAAAGTGAAGCAAAGATTTTAAATGGCTCCAACTAAATATCAAAATTTGAGTTAACATGTACGACAATTAAACCACTTCTGCACCTACTAATCCAGTTGGATAAGAAGTCATCATGATCTTAGATATATACATAGTTTAGCATATGGTGCATTTGGAGGTCCCGAAATGATTTAGTTTTCAAGCAAAATCCCACGGTTGAGCTAGCTACATGGTATTGTGTTTTTTTTTAAGGAATTGTGTTTTTTACAAAGGCATTTGTTTATTGTATAAAATTGTGTTATTGCCATTGTGTTTTTTAGTAACATTGTGTTTTTTGTGTAACATTGTCTTATTGCCATTGTGTTCTTATATGACACTGTTTTTTCTATAGTCGTTTGTGTTTTATATATAACATTGTGCTCTACTATTACTTTGTTTTTATAAATATTGTATTTTTGAAGAGACATTGTGTTTTTTTGTAGAACATTGGGTTATTATATGACATGATATTTTTTTATTTGTATTTTTTACAACGTACAATGTATTAGTGGTTTAATATTCAGGTTAAACTGTTTTTGTAGCTGTCGACCATGTTCTCCTACAAAACTGATAACATAAACTCTTCTCTCATGATAAATAAATAACCCCCCCCCCCCCCGACAAACTCCAATTTTTTTTTTCTAGAAGGGTAGTTAACTCGAGTGGTTACTATATACATATATACATTGGGTATTTAGGTAATATATACATTAACTACATGCTATTGTGTTTTTTTACAAGGAATTGTGTTTTTTCAAAGGCAAGGAATTGTGTTTTTACAAAGGCATTTGTTTTTTGTATAGCATTATTGTGTTTTTTGAATAACATTGTGTATTTTTGTGTAACATTGTGTTATTGCCATTGTGTTTTTATATGACATTGTTTTTTGTGGTTGTTTGTGCTTTATATATAACATTGTGCTCTACTATAGCATTGTGTTTTTGTAGAACACTGTGTGTGCATTGAACGATTTTCTTTGCTATCAACGTGTAATTTTTCTATGATGCATTGTACCTTGCATTTGTTTAACACCTTTTTATTGTCTTTGTTGTATGCATTTGTAATTGAAATATGTCATTATATGTTTAAAGCTATTTCGTTATTGTTTGCTTTTTTTCTTAAAAAAATTGGGCTGTACACAACGATGCAAAGATGTTATCTTACGCCTACTAAATAACAAAATTTGAGTTAACATGTACGAGAATTAACCAATTTTTGCGCCTACTAACCCAGTTGAATTAGACGTTATCGGGATCATTAATGTATACATAGTTTGGTGAAACTGGTTAACAGAGAATCAGTCGATTAACGGATCGAACGGAACCTAGAAACCGGTGCTGTGATAAACATTGTATTCGGTGTTTGTTTTGTTGGGTTTGAAATATTTTATGTTTTTGTTATGCTTGATCATCGCATGATAGTAGTGCGGCTCAACTTTTTTGTTGTAAAGTTGACCTTGTCTTCCTTCATACACCCATAACATTAGTTTGCATATTGTAAAGTAATAGATAGATTCATACTATCACCTATGTATTCAACTACTCATTCCCTCTTTGCATAATCCTGATGTAGATTCAGCAATTAAGAAACTGTAAGTATGAAATTGATTTCACTTGTACAATTTCTTGGAGTGAGTAAATTCAAGACACCAACGAAAAAGATGACATTGATTTAGGGCTTGAACAGGTCTAATGGTGGTGGGTGGATATAAAAAAAGTGGTTAATAAATGAACTATGATAATAAACTGAAAAAGACATGTTGCCCCTGACTTAACGAAGGTCAATGGATGGGGTAAGTCAGTTGGACTAAAATGGCAATGTTAAAATTTTTTTGGACCCACAGGTGATAAATTAAACCTTTGGACTAAAGTGACAAAATGACCTAAATCTCAGGGAATAAAATGACATTTCATTCTATTAAGAATATAACTTATGTCAAGACTTTAAATTATTGCTAGCAATTCATATAAGTTATAACGGTCATTTATGTTTTACATTAAATTTATGACGAATTACTATGTGTCCACCATTTTCGTAGACATGTAATATGTATATATCTTTTTTTTTTTTTACTTTTTGGTGATAGCGACACCTACGTTAATCAACTTTCATCTCAATTGCCAACGGCACCAAGAACGTATGGTTTCAAATTAGATTAACATAATGATTAACACTTTACAAACAAGCAACCACACACCATAACAAACAATTCATAAAGACAAAGTTCATTATTCTAGAAATATGAAATCAAGCATAAAGTCTTACACAAAACCTTCAACCAAAGATAGTCATCAAAAGCTTAGCCACACACTTGAACAAACATCATCATCCAAGTTTTAATCTTCAAACAAAGTAAAAAAAATAAACCAAAATGATTAACAAGTCTTCCAAAGACATGCAAGCTCTCAAAATTCATCTCTAGATGATAAGTAACCGAAAATGCATGATAGAACCCATAAAAACCCCATCAAAATGTCAATAAATGCATCAGTTACACAAATGCTTCAGTCGGCGCCGTAAGCTACGCCGCCTACCGTAGCTTACGGCGGTCAACAGGCTTCGGATGGTTAATATGGCGCCGTAACCTACGGCGCCTGCCGTAGGTTACGGTGCCTAGTGTTCTCTTACGGCACGTTTAAACTGGACTACGACCAAGCAAAAATGGCCAAACTGATGGCCGTAACCTACGGTAGAGATCGTAGGCTACGGCGCCTTTTGTATTTTTTTCTTTTGTTTTCTTGTTAACTCTCTCATGGTCCAATCTTGTTTCCACCTCTTGCAACTCCCATCCAAGCTTCATAAAACCCGCTCCTTATGACCTTTATCACCTGCAAGACCAAATGTCTCGTAGTTATCATGTTCAAACAATTAACTATATAAAGCATGGAATGTGCGTAAAATTAAACCTTTTAAGGGTTGTCCTATGGACCACCCGTCACAGGTGTTTGAGATGCTAGGATGCCTGCTTTGTGGAATCAAGTAGGAGAGTCTAGAAACAAACTAAATAAAATCTGAGTTGTCGGAATGGATTATTTGTCTTTGAGATCAACGTCTATAATAACTATTTTATTTTATATGTTTGTGGTATGGGACATGAACCTTTAATATATTATAATTAATAGTTGTTATGTATTCTCTTGGACAATCTGTTTCGCTCAGTGCCGCGCCCCGATGTTTCCGCCATCGGTTGGGGTGTGACAGATTGGTATCAGAGCCATAACTATAGGGAATTAGGCAAGAATCGACCTAGTCTGGGTCGATGTCTTAGAAACGACCTAGTCTATAGTTTAGGTACCAACAGACCGACTTGTGCAGACCCAGCAGGGGTTTGTACGAGCTTACTTGCTATTTTTCGCTCGAACTCGCTGTACACTACACTTTTATGCGAACCTCGCATACTACAGTTTCGCGCAAGATCAGACTTTCCTAAGGCTGGCTATACACACAAACGGATGATCTGGTCGAGATTAGGTGTGAAAACCGCAAACTCTTGACCAAATCGCCCGTTCGACATGCTATTTTTACTATAAATAAGAGGATTTGCGTTGAATCAGGAGTGAAATCCATACTTCGACGTGATTCTCCTTATCTATCTCGTGATTCTATCACACAACCGGGAAGGAGTCGTTAAGTCAGGGGTGAAACCCGAAACTTGATTACTTGTTCCACTCTCTATTTTGGTTTTACAAATCTCTCACCAAGGTCTCGATGGGTTCCAACGACTAGGGTCACGTAATGGCCAAATGGATGTGTGCCGATCGCCCGGATTGAGGCGAGAGCACAGTCTACTAACCCAAAACGTGCACCCAAAGTCCTTAAGTGTCACACCCTGTCTTTTGCGGAAGTGTATGATGTGTGACTGGTTTAATATCATTGCATTCAATTTTAATAAACAACTACATGATCAAAACGATGTTCATCCATTCATGAAAATTTGAGTATTACAAACACTATTTATTTAAGTTTTAAAAACACAACCTTCGTCTAGGTTACACTTCAACAAAAGTCGATGACATCTAAACTTGAAGTCTATTTCTAGTTACGACACCCGCGCCCAAGATCCATCTTGTCACCTGAAATACATGTAATTTTGGAAAACATCAACAAAAGTTGAGCGAGTTCATGCGTTTTGCATACCTTGTATGAAACATGGTATGTATCTTGTATAGATAAAGTATTCTTGTGAAATAACGTATTCTTGTAAAATAAAGTATTCTTGTGATACAATTCTTGTATCAATAAAGTATTCTTGTGATACAATTCTTGTACCAATAAAGTATTCTTGCAAAATCTTTGAGAGACTTTAAGGCATGTGAGGACATGGGGAGTACTTGTTATGACTCCTTAAGGACATGGGAGTACTTGTTATGACTCCTAGGGAGCATTCGTAATGGCTCCTACCTTTGTCGATTTTCCTCGACTGTGTCGATTAACCTCGACTGTGTCAATTTCCCTTGACTGTGTCGATTACCCTCGACTGTGTCGATTAACCTCGACTGTGCCGATTAACCTCGACTGGGACTCCGAAGCACTGCTAGGTACTCGTTGTGACCATGAGTGGGGTTCGACCGTACCCGTTAGATCTAACCCTCGTCCCTAATTAATGAATGTTTTTAATGGCTTGGTACTAGTGTTCACCAAGACTTTATGGCATTTTTAGTATTATGTATGTGCTCACATGACCTAGTATTTCCTAGGCATCTCTTAAAACGCATCATACTTGGTACTCGTTCTCACCAAGAGTGCTTCTTGTATTTTTGTATTCTCAAATCGCATCATACTTGGTACTCGTTCTCACCAAGAGTGCTTCTTGTTATCATACCATTTATAAACATTGTATTATTTGTATCATGTATTTCACCCCCGAGAGTTATAAAACCAAAAACAATTAAAGAAAAGGGGGAGCATGAACTCACAACTTTGCGTTCCTGCGTCGTAAACTTCACCGGATTTGCTTATCTAGCGTCGTGACCTAAACGTGTTTTATTAACGTTAGTCACTAGACTTGTATCGCACAAGTACAAGTCACTGTCTTTTGTATATGTGTTCTTGTGTTAAAAATAATTTATATTTTTAACTACGTGTCTTACTTATATTATTTTCTCAAATATAAATATAAGTATCTTGTATTTGTCTAAGTATGTTGTATGTGTATTTTTGTATCTTCACTCCTTAGGAGTATTTAGTGCATTTTCAAGTCCTAATACACTATTCACGTATAATACATACTACATACACTTAGCACAAAATTTGGTGACAAATAAATATATATATTTTTCTCAAAAAAAAAAATATACATACTTAATATCAATTTTAATCTTGAAGAAATCATCATTTCTTATCACCAAAAATTAGGGAAACCTTGGTAAATGTTTTTAGATACATTTTTAGGGATTAAGTTTCTCAACACTTATATTTTTTAAGTGTCAAAATTTATAAAAAAATTTTGACAGAGTTTCCCCTAAAAATGGAGGTTTCCCATGTTTTCAAAACATGTGTTTATTTTCTTTTAAAATCATCATCAATCAATTTCAACAAAAATCATCAACAACATATACTAATTTCTCTATTTCATGAACTTGAGAATTTATAAAAATGTGTAGTAACTTACTAGTGTATTTAGTAAGTCTTGTTACCTTCCAAAATGTGATTAGTTCTTTAAAAGCTTCATTTTTAAAGGGTTTGAATATTCACAATTTCTAGTCACATTTTCTAAAAATATTTCTTTGTGAAATTTTCTTATTACACAAGTGTTTCTACACTTGTTTATCCACTAAAAATGTGTTAAGTTCATGTAAGATCCAAGTTTTAACAAAACTCATACTTTTCACTTGGTTCTTTCGAAAAACCACTCCTGGATCTTTAGATCTACAAGATTATAATCTACTTTGATCCTTATTTTTCAAGAAAACATCTATTTATTTAAGTTCATAGTTTATGTGTGGATGGTTCCATCATCCTACACATTTTTGCTTTCTCATCTTGCTAGTTCATGTTTTTAAACATGATCTAGCAAGACCATGTGATGAACCATAACATTTCTACTAGCAAACAACATTCAACAAGCATCATAACACAAGAATATCATGATTTCTTCATCATTTTAACCATTCTTCATCACTTTGTTAGTTTATGTTTCAAGACTTTGTTTATGTTCTTAGTGTTTCTCAAGATTAACATCATGTATCATTCTTTTAACCACTTAAATAAGATGTATAATGGAGTGTATGATGTTCTTACCACTAGCTCAAGGCTAGGGATGTTCAAGAGAAGAAAACGAGTGGATAAAAGCAAACGGTTGAGGTTCTTCAACTTCCGAAAGCTCCTAGCTTCACTATGCACCTTCTAGCACCTTAATACAAGCTTGGAATGTATGAGAAGTGGGTGAATGAAGGTGATGATGATGGTTATGGTTTCGGCCGAAGGTAAGCAAGGGGAGGAGATAAAAGGTTTGTTGAGTTGATGTGAAGATGAATGATCTAATGGACTTTATAAATAATTTCCAACATGGTTTTAACCATTAGGTTTTGTGTCTATAAAGTACTCAACAAATCTATTAAACAAACAATTAAAATCATGGTGGGGTCCCATGATTCATAACCGGTTTTGAAGGGGGGGGGGGTGTCTAGTTTGGTTTCAACTTCTTAGTTAGTGATTTGGTTGGAGATCAAAGGTTTAGTTAGTGTGTTATGGTGTGTTAAGTAATATATAGTGTGTTAGGGTGTTCGGGGTCCCTAACTAGCTTAGAAAAATAAAAACAATGCTTCTAGCATTATTTTGGTGTTCCGGGTAATGTCCGGTTGTTCGGTTGGATACCGGTTCGTTAAAGTGCTAAATTGCACCGCTCAGTGTCTTTTAAGTATCCTTTTGTAACACTTTCAATTCCCGACACTTAGGGAAGTATTCTGGATGATAAAACGTAATTTCTGCATGATATTTATATGTTTAAAAGCTTATTTGAGCTGAATTTAATAAAATTCTGCACTTAAAGTGCGTTTCGGGTGCTTTTTAGTGCGTATTTTAGCTTCCGTAATGTCTATATATAAACCCTTGTACGTACTCTTGGGTTTTAATGTATTCTTGTTGTTGGACCTACACCTAGGCTCCAATTCTATTGTCTAACTGCTTTCTGCAGAAATGTTGACACAATGTGTCTTACCGGTAAGTTTACTAATATTTTTGACGCAACGCTATCATAAAGTAATTCTTGTAGTATAACACGTGCATGAATTCACTTGCATGGAATTCAAAAATTTATTTGTCTGGTAAACCAGATCATGCACAGTCATTAAAGCACAAATTACTGTTCATTTCATGTACGGAATGTACGGAAAAGTGACGGTTGTCACAGTCTCCCCCCATTAAAAGAATTCCGTCCCGAAATTCAAGCGATGCCATTGGTCGCAGGGGAGTTGTGAATTGAATGTGGTCACTTAGGTTCATGATTTGTCTTCATGTTCCCATGTACTATGGGTCATGTTATGGATTCTATCGTACTCAAGTAAATCAATTGTGTCTTTTCTGTGTCTTGTGGATTCTTGGTCCGTAACCTTAACAGGTTTTATAGTATTGTGGACTCTTGGTCCGAAACCTTAACAGGTTTTATAGTAATTTTGTCGTTTGTCATTGACGTGAATCTTATTTGTGGGAACAACGACTGTTCCCTGAGTCAGACTCCTTTAGACGCATAGAATGTGCCGCGATCACTACGGATCTTTTCTAGAAGTTTCTTCTTGTGAGCAATGGTTCTGATCCCTACACCGGGGATTCAACCTTTTCGTTTTCCAAATCACACCATGCCTTCTCTAGGCGAGGCTCTCATTTAAGCCATAATTCCCGTCTCAAATTCTTACGATTTCTGCCGCTCATCGGCGCAATCTTTCTGTATTCCTCGGGCTGTCTTGATATGATCACGTATCTGAATGGATCTTGCCTCTAGTTTTTCTGAACCAACGCGGTTCAGTAGATTGTTTATTCCCGGTCTCTGATCAACACGACGGGGATCGATTTATTATGTTCCATCTAAAGCTTCACACGAAGCGGTTTTAACGGCGGTGTGATAAATACTGTTGTAGGAAGACTCCACTAAAGGCAAGTGAGTGATCCAACTTTTTATCAAAGTTTATCACACAAGCACGTATCGTTCTCATACAGTCTGCATCGTTCAGTAGCTTAGTCTATCTATGTTATTATTCAAGTTTTTACGATCAACGGTGTGCTGCAGCCCTTGTGTTCAGTAGAGGTCGTGCAGCGTTTTCTTTCAGGTAGTGACGTCAAGTTTGCGGCGCGCAATTATTGTATCTAGCTCAAGGTCTCTTCTTATGATTCCTTAATCAATGTGCCACATATGCAATGTCGTGGTCTCGTTGTATCGACGTACAATTGAGACTTTGTCGAGAAGCGTCACATAATTGCAACTCTAGCTCCTTAGCTCTTGGTTGCAGGGTTGGCATGAATTTCGTTCTTATTCATCATGTATCTTAAAGTTCTCATCTCGCGAATTTGAAATCCGCTTTTCGTCATTATAGGACATGACTGTTCTTTCTCTAAGAGTTGCAAGGTAAATTGCAGCTGTTGCTCACGACCTTCTTTGGTCGTTGGCCATATAAGAATGTAGTCAATGAGCATAATCATGATTTATCCAGGTATGGCCTACACATTCGATTCATGAGGTCCATGAATATTGTCGATGCACGTGTTAAGCCAAATGGTACGACAAGGAACTCGTAATGCTCGAAGCGAGTCCTAAAGGTCGTTTTTAGGGATATTTCCTCCTTGTATTCACAGTTGAGGACATCCCGTCCTCGTGCTGATCTTTGAGTGGTAGCTATAACCTGACGATATGTCTGTTCATGTTATCAGTCCTTGGCAAAGGATTCTGATTTTCAGTTCTCTGGAATTTATGCAAAATGGAAACTATCAATTTCCTTCTCATGTCCTTAACTAAGGATGTCATGTCTTTAATTCCTTCTGTCTAGCAGCTCTTGTAGTTATACCGGAAGCTCGTACTTCGCGGACGTAGCTAGTCGGTATGGCGTCATTCGGTACTGGTGCCGCTTCTGGCACGAGGTTCATCTTAAACCTCTCTTGCCGTTGTGGAGAGGCGTTCCTGGCAAGTCTTTAGAAAAGGCTTCTGGGACTTCTTCCATCACTGGGATGTTCTCAGGCTCCATACTTGGATATTCAATCCTTGCTGACTATCATATCATGACTTCTCAAGTTAATGGTAACAGAAGGTTTTGGCCTTCTGAGTTCCTAGAATATAATTCCTTACTTGCTTCGTCTGCTTAAATTAGCCTTCTATATGCTCATTTCTAAAGAGTACGGGACGTCTATTTTACTTGAAACTAGGCCAAGCAGTCTCTTAAGTTCTAAGCATGCAAGGTTAAAGTTGATGCCAGTATTAATCCAAAAATGGATGCATAAGGTTGGTTAATAGGGAACGTACCCGTAACTGCATCTGGATCCTGGCGTGCTTTACGGGTTTCGATCGTGAAAACCCTTCCTTGCTTGTTTCTTCCTAGGGCAATCTTTCCTAAAGTGCCCTGCCTCACCACATTTGTAGCAACATGGTACTCTCTTATCTCTTCCATTTGGGTCCTTCACCCAACAGGCATCCTTGCTGTGCCCTTCTTTTCCACACTTCCCGCACTTAGGCCTCAGACATCGACCTTCATGGTGAAAATTGCATTTTCCGCACCTCGGCTTAGTTCCCGAGTAAATTTTACCACCGGCCTTATTAGTGGCTCCATCAGTTTTCCTGCCATACGGCGGTTTCACTTTCTTTCTTTTGTTTTCTTTAGAGCTTCCATAGCCGACTTGCATGCCCACTTTTAGGTTCGAAGACTTCCTTTTCTTATTTCCTGATGACTCCACATGAGTCTCTTTCTTGTTATCCTCAGATTCTGAAAATTTTCCCGCACATAGAGCTTCTTCAGTAAGCGTAACGCTTAAATCGATAGCCTCTGTGATGGTTGGAGGCCTTGAGGTAGTAACCAAGCTCCTAATTTGAGGTGCAAGTCCCCAAATGAATCGTTCAATCCTTTTGAATTCCGGTTTGACTAAGTAGGGGACGACCCTAGACAAGTCGTGAAATCGCTGGACGTATTCAGGAATCTTCGGTCCGTCCATTTTCAAGTTCCAGAACTCCACCTCAAGCTTCTGGATTTCAGCCCTAGAACAGTATTTCTTTTCCATCATTTCCTTGAGCTCGTCCCAGCTCAGTGCATAAGCAGCATCTGCACCAAGGGTTTGAACCTGAAGGTTCCACCAGGAGAGTGCGCCATCCATGAACAACCCTGAGATATAGGTAACACTCTGTTGGGGCGAACAATTACTCATCCTCAAAATGGAGTCAGTCTTTTCTGACCAACGAACAAATGCAACGACACCTCCTGTGCCATCAAAATTCAGTGGCCTGCAGTCTAGGAATTGTTTATAGGTGCTGCCAGTTGGAGGGTTATTTCCGGTAGTGCCACCGCTGTGTTCGGAGCGGAGGGCTTCATGTCGTGCAATTGCTTGTGAGATTCGTTCTTGAAGCTCAACTTCTGTTCTTGGCAACGTACTAGTGTTTGTGTCTCATCTGGGCGTCATTCCTTTTCTGTTAAGAGTATGGGATGGGTTAGACAACATTCCATAATTCTCTATGAGGTACATAGTACTATAAGCCATCATGTAATCACCCAATTTCACATGTATATATATATAATCAACAATGTATGAGCGAGGAAACAATTACTGAGCCTTCCTAGGCTTGGCTACTTGGCCTATTGTTTGTAA
Source organism: Helianthus tuberosus (assembly GCA_030545235.1). Classification (NCBI taxonomy): domain Eukaryota; kingdom Viridiplantae; phylum Streptophyta; class Magnoliopsida; order Asterales; family Asteraceae; genus Helianthus; species Helianthus tuberosus. Next base: position 182,909 of record JARYGA010061038.1, read on the forward strand.
TGGAAAAATGAACTCGAGGCTACATCGCCTTGGTCATTCAAGTTTTAGTTATTTCCTGCTACATTGGTTTTCTTAGGTCTTTAGCTTTACTGGTGTGTATATTTTCCCTTAGATGGGGTTGTTTGTGTAGAGGTGATAAAGAGTGTATCGCCACTGATTCTTTCTGAATGTTATTCCTCTTCTCTTGCTTAAATATTGTTTCTCAAACGTCTCGTACATGAAGTAGGCAAAGTTAGGCACGAAGTAGGCAAGACAGCTTTCCTACTTTATAAAGTGCTAAAGCACTGGTCTAGGTTTTGTTCTATCATGTGAAGGTGTGAACACCTAGAGTTTATTTTTGTGCAGTGATCGTTAGCTTGGCTCGCAGAGTCCACCAGGATTTCTGTGCACTACAAGTCGTTATTACGTGGGCCCCCGTAATAATAAATTGTCTTGCACAGTTACCCCAAATTTTCTCTCGCCCAAGCAGATGATCAATCAAGGAGGGGACACTACTGTCCTTATACCTCTGTCATGGAAAGGACATTTGCGATGGTCCACGCGAGAACACTCGTTATCGTTACGCGCGAACAGGCACGATGATAGGAATAAAGAGAATTCCTAGTAGTTGGAGGGGCACCTTCGTGATGAATACTTCATCTTCCTTTTCCGGTCAAGTATGCGTCAGTCTTGCTTCACATAAGCCGCAGGGATCTCGTCCCGTTGATTAAGAATTCGTTCAAGGTTGCCGCCTCTGCCTCGTCATCATCACCGTAGTTAGGCACCTTCACGATCGAGAGGGAAAAGCAGCCATCTCCTACGGAAGCAAGCTCAGAATCTTGTCTGGTAATCACTCTAGCTATGAGCTTTGCAATGAACGCGAGGTCGGTAGCTTCATCGTGCGAGTTACGTATAGTAATAGGAGTCGGAGTTGAAAGTATCTTATTCACGTCAATAATCATTTCGTACACTTATTTGTATGTATTCACGTCAATATTTATTCCGTACACTTATTCGTATATATGTATATCAGTAACAAATATGCTACTTAGCATAAACAAGCAATTTGATGCATTATATCACGTATAACTCTCGTTTTTGGGGGGTCATTTTTTTTAGTTTTCAATTTACGACAAAAACACTACTTGGTACTAGTGGTCACCAAGAGTGTATTTTATCTTTGGCAAGTCTAACTTGTGTAGACTATGCCTTAATTGGCACCTTATCTTGAGGGTATTCCCTACTAATGTCCTTGCCTTGTCTCTTTTTGAAAAGTGTTTGACTCGTGGATCTTGGCGCTTACGTGAATGCAATGAAAACCTTTTTGTAAAATATTTTCGTGAGAGAACTCTAGTGATTGTAGTCTAGACTCAAGAAGGAATCCTAGTTCACTACAATCGAAGCTCTGATACCAAACTGTCACACCCTATCTTTTGCGGAAGCGTATGATGTGTGACTGGTTTAATATCATTGCATTCAATCGTAATAAACAACTACATGATCAAAACGATGTTCATCCATTCATGAAAATTTGAGTATTACAAACACTATTTCTTTAAGTTTTAAAAACACAACCTTCGTCTAGGTTACACTTCAACAAAAGTGGATGACATCTAAACTTGAAGTCTATTTCTAGTTACGACACCCGCGCCCAAGATCCATCTTGTCACCTGAAATACATGTAATTTTGGAAAACATCAACAAAAGTTGAGCGAGTTCATGCGTTTTGCATACCTTGTATGAAACATGGTATGTATCTTGTATAGATAAAGTATTCTTGTGAAATAACGTATTCTTGTAAAATAAAGTATTCTTGTGATACAATTCTTGTATCAATAAAGTATTCTTGTGATACAATTCTTGTACCAATAAAGTATTCTTGTAAAATCTTTGAGAGACTTTAAGGCATGTGAGGACATGGGGAGTACTTGTTATGACTCCTTAAGGACATGGGAGTACTTATTATGACTCCTAGGGAGGATTCGTAATGGCTCCTACCTTTGTCGATTTTCCTCGACTGTGTCGATTTCCCTTGACTGTGTCGATTACCCTCGACTGTGTCGATTAACCTCGACTGTGTCGATTAACCTCGACTGGGACTCCGAAGCACTGCTAGGTACTAGTTGTGACCATGAGTGGGGTTCAGCCGTACCCGTTAGATCTAACCCTCGTCCCTAATTAATGAATGTTTTTAATGGCTTGATACTAGTGTTCACCAAGACTTTATGGCATTTTTAGTATTATGTATGTGCTCACATGACCTAGTATTTCCTAGGCATCTCTTAAAACGCATCATACTTGGTACTCATTCTCACCAAGAGTGCTTCTTGTATTTTTGTATTCTCAAATCGCATCATACTTGGTACTCGTTCTCACCAAGAGTGCTTCTTGTTATCATACCATTTATAACATTGTATTATTTGTAACATGTATTTCACCCCCGAGAGTTATAAAACCAAAAACAGTTAAAGAAAAGGGGGAGCATGCACTCACAACTTTGCGTTCCTGCGTCGTAAACTTCACCGGATTTGCTTATCTAGCGTCGTGACCTAAATGTGTTTTATTAACGTAAGTCACTAGAGTTGTATCGCACAAGTACAAGTCACTGTCTTTTGTATATGTGTTCTTGTGTTAAAAATAATTTATATTTTTAACTACGTATCTTACTTATATTATTTTCTCAAATATAAATATAAGTATCTTGTATTTGTCTAAGTATGTTGTATGTGTATTTTTGTATCTTCACTCCTTAGGAGTATTTAGTGCATTTTCAAGTCCTAATACACTATTCACGTATAATACATACTACATACACTTAGCACAAAATTTGGTGACAAATAAATATATATATTTTTTATCAAAAAAAAAATATACATACTTAATATCAATTTTAATCTTGAAGAAATCATCATTTCTTATCACCAAAAATTAGGGAAACCTTGGTAAATGTTTTTAGATACATTTTTAGGGATTAAGTTTCTCAACACTTATATTTTCTAAGTGTCAAAATTTATAAATTTTTTTTGACAGAGTTTCCCCTAAAAATGGAGGTTTCCCATGTTTTCAAAACATGTGTTTATTTTCTTTTAAAATCATCATCAATCAATTTCAACATCAATCATCAACAACATATACTAATTTTCTATTTCATGAGCTTGAGAATTTATAAAAATGTGTAGTAACTTACTAGTGTATTTAGTAAGTCTTGTTACCTTCCAAAATGTGATTAGTTCTTTAAAAGCTTCATTTTTAAAGGGTTTGAATATTCACAACTTCTAGTCACATTTTCTAAAAATATTTCTTTGTGAAATTTTCTTATTACACAAGTGTTTCTACACTTGTTTATCCACTAAAAATGTGTTAAGTTCATGTAAGATCCAAGTTTTAACAAAAGTCATACTTTTCACTTGGTTCTTTCGAAAAACCACTCATGGATCTTTAGATCTACAAGATTATAATCTACTTTGATCCTTATTTTTCAAGAAAGCATCTATTTATTCAAGTTCATAGTTTATGTGTGGATGGTTCCATCATCCTACACATTTTTGCTTTCTCATCTTGCTAGTTCATGTTTTTAAACATGATCTAGCAAGACCATGTGATGAACCATAACATTTCTACTAGCAAACAACATTCAACAAGCATCATAACACAAGAATATCATGATTTCTTCATCATTTTAACCATTCTTCATCACTTTGTTAGTTTATGTTTCAAGACTTTGTTTATGTTCTTAGTGTTTCTCAAGATTAACATCATGTATCATTCTTTTAACCACTTAAATAAGATGTATAATGGAGTGTATGATGTTCTTACCACTAGCTCAAGGCTAGGGATGTTCAAGAGAAGAAAACGAGTGGATAAAAGCAAACGGTTGAGGTTCTTCAACTTCCGAAAGCTCCTAGCTTCACTATGCACCTTCTAGCACCTTAATACAAGCTTGGAATGTATGAGAAGTGGGTGAATGAAGGTGATGATGATGGTTATGGTTTCGGCCGAAGGTAAGCAAGGGGAGGAGATAAGAGGTTTGTTGAGTTGATGTGAAGATGAATGATCTAATGGACTTTATAAATAATTTCCAACACGGTTTTAACCATTAGGTTTTGTGTCCCTAAAGTACTCAACAAATCTATTAAACAAACAATTAAAATCATGGTGGGGTCCCATGATTCATAACCGGTTTTGAAGGGGGGGGGGGTGTCTAGTTTGGTTTCAACTTCTTAGTTAGTGATTTGGTTGGAGATCAAAGGTTTAGTTAGTGTGTTATGGTGTGTTAAGTAATATATAGTGTGTTAGGGTGTTCGGGGTCCCTAACTAGCTTAGAAAAATAAAAACAATGCTTCTAGCATTATTTTGGTGTTCCGGGTAATGTCCGGTTGTTCCGTTGGATACTGGTTCGTTAAAGTGCTAAATTGCACCGCTCAGTGTCTTTTAAGTATCCTTTTGTAACACTTTCAATTCCCGACACTTAGGGGAGTATTCTGGATGATAAAACGTAATTTCTGCATGATATTTATATGTTTAAAAGCTGATTTGAGCTGAATTTAATAAAATTCTGCACTTAAAGTGCGTTTCGGGTGCTTTTTAGTGCGTATTTTAGCTTCCGTAATGTCTATATAGAAACCCTTGTACGTACTCTTGGGTTTTAATGTATTCTTGTTGCTGGACCTACACCTAGGCTCCAATTCTGTTGTCTAACTGCTTTCTGCAGAAATGTTGACACAATGTGTCTTACCGGTGAGTTTACTAATATTTTTGACGCAACGCTATCATAAAGTAATTCTTGTAGTATAACACGTGCATGAATTCACTTGCATGGAATTCAAAAATTTATTTGTCTGGTAAACCAGATCATGCACAGTCATTAAAGCACAAATTACTGTTCATTTCGTGTACGGAATGTACGGAAAAGTGACGGTTGTCACATTAAGAGCAGTCGAATCACCTTGGGTAGTTGACGTCTATCAAGCCGAGACAATCTCTCTTTGATTTTATGTGTTTCGATTCTGGAATTCGCCGCCGCCAACTCTGTGATTTATCGATTTTATGTGGATTTTATGTGTTATGTGTTTCGATTTTGGTGATTTACTCGCTTTTCGCTGTTCTCTTTAATCAACACACACGACACGCACTGCACATTTATCTCAAAATGCTAACAAATCGCATGATACTCTATGTGTACTAGCTACTCGCAACTCTCAATCGAAATCGCGGCCTTGAAGGATAGGTGAATATATGCAATATATGTAGGTCAATACATGCAAAATATAGTGTGTCCTCATGATTGCTTTGCTCTACGTGCCTTATGTGCTTTCGTGCTCTATGTACTTATGTGCTTCTGTGAATTTTGTGCCTACGTGATTTTGTGCTGTGATGTGTTTCTATGCCTTATATAAAGTAGACTTGGGCATAATCGCTAGACTATACTAGGGATAAATCGAAATTGTGTCTGAGTCCTGTGACGATGTCTGTTTGCAGACAATGTCGTCATTTGGATCACACACTGCTCGCTCCGCTCGTCGCAACCACGAAGACAAATGAATCGCTGCACTAGTCGCCAAGCGAATGGCGAAAGTCATCCCGCAAATTGTTAGCGAGCTGAATGAAAAAGCTAGCAAGTCCTCAGAAGAATCCAGGACTGATACTCCTAAAGCTACTTTTAGCTTCAAGCAGTTCAAAGCCTGCGGTCCGAAAGAATTTACCGGAGAAGATGGGCCTACGGCCATGTTTCAATGGTTTGATTCGATCGAAGTCTTCCAGAGTGGCTGTCCGAAAAACCTTCGCACTGTTAACGTCACCGGAGTCTTCCAATCCCGAGCTCTAGATTGGTGGACTGCTGAGAGAAACAAACGAGGGAATGATGCAGCTTACGGGCTGACGTGGGATGAGTTGATGGACATCATGATGCGAGAGTTCTGCCCTCCCCACGAGGTCCAAAAGTTGGAGGAAGAGTTCTGGCACATCAAACAGGAAGGTGGCGAAAACGCAGGTTTAACTGCTCGCTTCAAGCAGCTGAGTCTCATCTGTCTGGGTCAGGTCACTACCCCCGAGATTACGATCAAGAAATACATCCGCGCTCTACCGGATTGTGTTGCAGACTTTGTGCAAGCTGCGAAGATGACTACTATTGACGAAACCTACCTGCTCTCTGCTGAGATCAACGATAAGCGAGCCAGGGCTGGTTATTTCGATAAAGCTGCCAAGAGTCTTCATCAAGTCACCGCTGCTCCCACCGCTGAGACTACCACCACACCGCAATATTCAAAGCTCTCACGTCGCAAGAGAAAGAATAACAGCTCCAGCAACAAGAACTGTGCAGTAACTGTCGTTCCACTCCAAGCAGTACCTGCCCAACCGTAACCTCAACACCGCCAAGTAGCGGCGCATGTGATCAATGCACCGCCAGCTAAGCGTGCATACACTGGACCACACCCGCTCTGCCCTACTTGCACTTATCATCACCCTGTTGGAATCGTATGCCAATTTTGTGTGCACTGCAACCTGTACGGCCACTTCACCGCTAACTACCGTACCGGTCCATGCCAAGCTCCAGTTCCAGTTCAAGCTCCTGCTCTACCAGCTCCGCAAGGACAACAAGCTGCTCCTGCTCACGCAAGAGCCAGCTATGCGTGTGGTGATCCTAACCACTTCGCAAACACCTATCCAAACTGAGTGGTGAAGCAAGAGCCACAACAACAATAGCAGCCGCCAGCACCGCAACAACACCAGCTGCAGCAACAGCCAGCTCAGCAAGCAGCCCACGGGCGAGTCTTCAACATCAACGCCCGTCAGGCTCAGGCAGACAACAACGTAGTTAATGGTACGTTTCTCGTAAATGGTATATATGCTTCGTATTTGTTTGATGCTGGAGCCGATAACTGTTTTTCATCGTTCGAATTCGAAAGGCTCCTAAACCGTAAACGCGTTAACCTCCCATCAACATTCGATGTTGAAGTTTCCACTGGAAGAACCATCACCGTTAGTTCTGTTCTACATGACTGTACTCTCGATCTCAACGGTCACGTTTTCCCAATTAATCTCATTCCAATGCAACTCGGTAGTTTTGACATCATAGTAGGTATGGACTTCCTTCGGGAAAACCATGCTGAGATTGTTTGCTTCAATAAGATGATTCATTTCTCTCTCGTGAATGGTGATCAATTGTGTGTTTATGGCGAAGATGCTTCGAAGAAGTTACAACTCATGTCGTGTGTCCAAGTTAGTAAGTATCTCCGCAAGGAATATCAAGCTTTCTTGGCACACATCGTAGTAGTGGAGGAAAAGGAAGTTAAGGAAATAGACAAGGTGCCTATGGTTTGTGAGTTTCCTAACGTCTTTCCTGATGATTTACCTGGTTTACCTCCTACTCGTGATATCGATTTCCGAATCGACCTCATTCCTGGAGCAAATCCTGTTGCTAGAGCGCCTTATCATCTCGCTCCTTCCGAAATGCACGAACTCTCGAGTCAGCTCCAGGAACTGCTTGATAAAGGATTCATTCGCCCTAGCACCTCTCCTTGGGGCACTCCTGTCCTTTTCGTCAAAAAGAAGGATGGATCGTTCCGGATGTGCATCGACTACAGGGAATTGAATAAGCTCACTATCAAGAATCGCTATCCCTTGCCTAGAATCGATGATTTGTTTGATCAATTACAAGGTGCTACATGTTTCTCGAAGATCGATCTACGCTTAGGCTATCACCAGTTACGAATTCAGGAGGAAGATATACCCAAAACCGCATTTCGAACCCGATACGGTCATTTTGAATTTGTTGTTATGCCTTTTGGTTTGACTAACGCTCCCGCAGTTTTTATGGATCAAATGAATTGCGTGTGTAAACCTTTTCTCAACCGCTTCGTCATTGTATTCATCGATGATATCCTGATCTATTCCAAGTCAGAAACCGAACATGCGCAACATCTTCATTTGGTTCTTGAACTACTCCAGGGAAACCGTCTCTATGCCAAATTCTCCAAGTGTGAATTTTGGCTTGAGGAGGTTCAATTCCTGGGTCACATCATCAATAGTCAAGGTATTCATGTCGATCCTGCGAAGATTGAAGCTGTTAAGAGTTGGGTTACACCAAAGAACCCGTCCGAAGTTTGTTCTTTTCTCGGATTGGCGGGTTACTATCTCCGATTCATTGCAGACTTCTCAAAAATCATTGTACCGCTTACCTCTCTTACGCACAAGGACAAACCTTTTGTTTGGGGAACTACACAAGAGGAGGCCTTTCAAACGCTCAAGCTTATGCTCTGTAACACTCCTGTGCTCTCTTTACCTGACGGAAGCGTCGACTTTGTAGTCTACTGTGATGCCTCTAACCTCGGTCTTGGTTGTGTTCTCATGCAATGAGACAAGGTTATCGCGTATGCATCTCGTCAGCTCAAGATCCAAGAGAAGAACTATACCACACACGACCTCAAGCTTGGTGTTGTTGTTTTTGCACTAAAGATTTGGCGACACTACCTATACGGTACTAAGTGTACGGTCTTCACCGACCATAAGAGCCTACAACACATCTTTAGCTAGAAAGAGCTGAATATGCGCCAACGCCGGTGGGTAGAACTACTCAACGATTACGACTGCGAGATTCGTTACCATCCTGGGAAAGCAAACGTTGTCGCCGATGCTCTCAGTCGACGAAGCTATTTGCATAGCGTTCGTAATACTCAAGCCCAACACTAACTTGAAGCTCTTATCCGTGACGTGAAGAAGGAAAGGATTATCAATAACGGCGAACAACTGGTGAATAAATCGAATGGTATATTCCATTAACTAGACCGAATTTGGATTCCCAAGCGCATAAATTTACGACAGATTCTGCTAGACGAAGCCCACAAATCTCGGTATTCTATTCATCCCGGTGCCGATAAGATGTACCAGGACAAGCGCTACAAGTACTGGTGGCCGGGCATGAAGAAGGATATCGCTGTCTATGTCTCGAAATGCCTGACTTGTTCAAAAGTCAAGGCTGAGCATCAACGCCCCCTGGCTTACTCGTACAACTCGAGATCCCTGTGTGGAATGGGAGAGTATAGCCATGGACTTCATAACGAAACTCCCGCGCACGCCAACAGGTCACGACAGCATTTGGGTTATCGTTGATCACCTCACCAAATCCGCTCACTTTCTACGGATACGGGAAGACTATAATGTAGAACGATTAGCACGAATCTACACCGACGAAGTTATATGTCGACACGGGACACCTCGTGACATCATCTCTGACCGTGATGGTCGATTCACCTCGCGTCTTTGGGAAACGTTTCAATCTGCCCTCGGTACTACTCTCAATCTTAGTACTGCTTTTCATCCCCAGACCGACGGTCAGACTGAATGCACGATTCGTACCCTCGAAGACATGCTTCGCTCGTGTGTTATAGATTTCGGTGGTAATTGGGACTCGCATTTACCTTTAGTCGAATTCTCGTACAATAACAGTTATCACTCTAGCATCCCAATGGCACCATTTGAGGCATTATACGAAAGAAGATGTCGATCGCCTATTGTATGGCACGAGATCGGGGACGCGCAAATTACCGGTCCTGAGATGTTGCAAGAAACGACTGACAAAATCCTCCATATTGAAAAGACAATCTCCTGAAAGCTCGGAGTCGTCAGAAAAGTTACGCGGATAGACGCCGCAAGCCCCTTGAATTTGACATTGGCGATCACGTACTCCTAAAGGTTGCACCTTGGAAGGGGGTGATCAGATTCAGCAAGAAAGGAAAGCTCGGGCCACGATATGTTGGTCCTTTTAAGATTCTGGAAAGGATTGGAAAAGTGGCCTACAGACTCGAACTACCGGAGGTACTTAGTAACGTCCACCCGACTTTCCATGTTTCGAACCTCAAAAAGTGTCTAGCCAACCAGGAATTACATGTCCCTCTTGAGGACTACAAGTGGACGAAACATTACACTTCATGGAAAAGGCTGTCGAGATCATGGGCCGAGAAACCAAGGTACTCAGACGCTCACGCATTCCCTTTGTGAAGGTTCGCTGGGAAGGCAAACGCAGCATCGAGTTCACCTGGGAACTCGAAAGTGACATGAAGGCGAAATACCCACAACTTTTTGTTACGCCAGCGCCTTAAATTTCGAGACGAAATTTCCTAAAGTAGAGGAGGCTGTAACAACCCGAGTTTTTGAAGTCAAAGTCAAAGGAAGAAAAGATTGTTAATTGCGATCTGTTACTCCTTGCTTGATTATTAAATTGTACTTCTTGACTTGTAATCGAGAATCTATTTTATTTGCTCTAGTTGAATTATGTGGAGTACTTGTTAATAAATCGCTATTTAATTGTAGTTTAATCGCTAACCGACTAATCGCTAATCGCTATCGCATCGCAACTCGAATTATGTGTTCTGGATATTGTTTTATGTGTGTGTGCTATTATGTGTTACTTGTGCATGTTATGCTTATGTTGAGGTGTTTAATCGCAAACACAATCGCAACTCTATCACAACGCAATCTCATCGCAAACTCGAGATTCAAGGTTTATATTTACGGTATTTAGTAGTTAGGTTATTTGTGTAACTAATGGGTAATACTATCTCACCGCTTACTCGAAACGCATCGCAACGCTCAACGCGCGAATCAAAACATCGAAAACCAACTCGCCGGATCACTTCGATCGAATGACCATTCGATCGAATGTTCATCCGTACGGATGGCCATCCGATCAGATGGCCATCCGATCAGATGGCCATCCGATCGATCTGCCATCCGATCCGATACTTGTGCACCTTTCCTTTTTTGGCAAACTATAAATACCCCCTGTCCCATCACTAACAGTGATGTGACAGCTTTCTCGTTCGACCAGCGCCTCCAACCCTCTTTTCTCTCGATTTCTTGCAATTCTTGTAAGTTTCTCACTCAAATCTTGTACATCTATCATCTACACACACTTCTTCATCATTTTCTCCTTTGAATCTTAACTTTTAACTGTGAAATCAGCGGATTTTAGGTGTTCTAGGATGATGTCATCATGGGGTTCTTTTGAACTTCAAGATTTGGCCTCATTCCACCAAGAACAACTCAGATATAAAGGATTTTAACATGATTCAACACTGTTTTCGCATAGATCTAAATGTTTTCAAGGATTAAAAGGATTGAGAGATGTTTTCATAACTTTCTTTCAACACTTTTACACTCAATGCACTCAAAACCGATAGAATCGGAGCTCATTCAGGCCCTTCACTCATTCTCTAGTGATGTGTCGGGCTAAGATCTGATTTCTATCAACGAGATAACCGACTTCACGGGTTGAACATGAACAACCGAAAAGAACAGTTAACTAGTCAGAATGGGGTGATTCCCATCCGATCAGACAGTTTGGACTTGATGGGGTTTCTGTTGTTTAAAAACGTTGTCATGCCGTCTCGATCAAACCGCAAACATTTCAAACTTAACAAAATATTCAAGCTTCAAAACGATCAGATTGTTGGACGGATTGACGTCCGATCGGATTGCCATCCGATCGGATTGCCATCCGATCGAACGACAATCCGATCGGATTGCACTTGGTATCCAACACTTAAACTTTTTATCAAAATTTCAAAGATCATCAGTTCTAACGAATTGCCATCCGATCGGAAGACCATCCGATCGAATGACCATCCTGCTGTGAACTTGTTCTCTGAGAAATATCTAACCGACGGATCGCCATCCGGCCGAACTACCGTTTGACCGGACGACCTGAAGGGTAGAGATACTTCTCTGTTTTCAAAATGCTACAACGAAAACTTCAAAGGCATCATACACAAACTCATCCATCCCAAACGAGTGGCAGACCGACCGAATGGCCATCCGACCGGATGACCATCTGATCGGATTGCCATCCGTTCGGATGTCACTTCGACACTTAGTCACATCACATTGTTTTACGTGTAGCTTATCGCTTATGCTATCGTTCTGATCATGCTAATCTCCCCCAGCGCTCCCTTCAATCCAAGAGAGTGTTTATTTACTAAACACGATCTGTGAGTATACTCGATCCCTTTTTGCTTTAAGCACTTTTGGGTGTTACATACGTTACTTATACTAAATCACATCGATCACACTATGAAAACACTTTTATACGCTAACCGTTACTGCATGTTATACGTGTTACTCGATGAATGCTTGTATTTTATGTTTACACAGTGATTGTTGCATGACACCTTAGCAACGATAGTACTATAGTTTGGACTTAGCACCTGTCGTGGAAAGGGGTTGTTAAGGGCTTTTCTCGCATGTCATTGTGGTGATATGTGTTGCGCATTCTACAACTCGCAGTCACGTCTGCGCATATTTCATTGTCGATAACCTATTTGATTCACATTATACATGTTACATGCTGGTTATGCGTAAACTCGCTTTCGCTACTATTATCCTATTAAACTTGTATGCTCACCTTTACACTATGTGTATTGACCTCTATTTTAACGTATGTGACAGGTGTTTGAGATGCTAGGATGCTTGCTTTGTGGAATCAAGTAGGAGAGTCTAGAAACAAACTAAATAAAATCTGAGTTGTCGGAATGGATTATTTGTCTTTGAGATCAACGTTTGTAATAACTATTTTATTTTATATGTTTGTGGTATGGGACATGAACCTTGAATATATTATAATTAATAGTTGTTATGGATTCTCCTGGACAATCTGTTTCGCTCAGTGCCGCGCCCCGATGTTTCCGCCATCGGTTGGGGTGTGACATAAAACCACTCTAACTGATGTGCGTTAGGTGTGATATATATTTAAGTATATTTTAAGCCCTTTTTAACACTTTATTCAAGTTTTAAATTTATAAAACACGATATTTACTAACACTAAACACACATATGGGCAATTGCACCCATCGTGAGCGTAGTATAGTGTTGGTAAGATACCGAGGTCGTCCAAGGACACAAGAGCTTTTAGTACCGGTTTATCCTCAACGTCTAATCAAATCAAAAATTTAGAAAAATGTTTTAAAACAAGAAAATAAAACTAACTAAAAATGCTGAAAAATAAAAATAAAAATAAAAACAGATAGACAAGATGAATCACTTGGATCCGACTCGCCTTTAGTTAACCTTTGATTATTTCCGCACTTTTGCACTTTTTAAGAGATTATCTTAGTTATAGTAGTAGGCCCCTCTTTTGAAGGTGACGTTACCCTCAACCCAGTAGTTTGAGTTAGCAAGGATACAATCCTAAAGGGTTGGATTATTGAAAGATAATTAATTAAGTTATTAATGCGTAATGTGGCAGGCCCCTCTTTTGAAGGTGACGTTACCCTCGGCTAAGTAGTTTGAGTCAGCATGGATACAATCCTAAGTAGCCGGGTTAATGTTTTAATAGTAGTTTACATATGAGGGGATCAAGGAGTTCGGACCCCCGCCATCCAATACTAGTGGGTATTGAAGGAGGTCCTACTAAACTTGACCCAAGTCCTTGCAGGATCTATACACTGAACAAGGCAAGACGCTTACCAAACCATTCCCTTAACCCCCGACCAGGTAGCCAACATATCTCCATATAGACCGTGGAGATATGAATGGTGAAAATCTTTTATTTTATATAGACAGTAAAATAATGTCATGACACCACGGACAAATGATTGGGAAGATTCACCTTTAACATAAGAAACTAGTTATTAAAGTCATTAATACATAACCAAATAAAAAGTGCAAAAATATTAAAAATAAAAAGTGTTACACTAAATGCTTGTCTTCACCAAGTGATGTAAGAGACTTAGGCAAACATGGCCTTTGATTGTCAAGAACTCTTACGATCAATCTTGGATCCCGAGACTACTCACACACTCTATGATGGATGATGGATGATGGTGGTGGATGTAGGTTGTGATGGTGGTGGATGTGGGTTGTGAAGTGTGAGAGAGGTGGTTTGCCAAGGGATGATTTGTAAGTGAGCCAAACACCCCTATTAATAGACTGCACAGAAGCTCGGACACAGCCCTGTGTCCATTGGGCACGGCCCCATGTCCACCCATCTTCTCTTTGTTCATTAATTGCAGTTTGTCTGCATTAGTTGACCACACCCCCGTGTCCGCTAGGCATGACCCCGTGTGCAGAAGCGTATTGTTGGACCCAGTATGGCCTTAACAACTTCTTTTCACGTAATATGGCAAGTGATTTCAGTAGATGTGAAAAAGATGTGCGGAAATGGAAATCAGACTTTCAGAAACAAGACCTACAGAATTATCAAGTTTATATCACTTTGAAACAAAATGGTTTACAAGGTGATTGTAAGACCTACAGAATTATCAAGTTTATACAAATGAATCTTGAATTCTGTGGGTGAGAGGGCAATGGAGTTTTTGTAGTATGTGTGAATGCTAAGCTTCAAACTCAATTGTCTTCTGCTGGTTGAGCCTCCTATTTATAGAAGGCTGGGTACATGAATAAACATTTGTTTATTCATGCAATAAGTCCTGCAAAAAGTAGCCATTTGACATATTCATTGAATCCAACGTTCAAGTTGCCTTTTTCATCATGATATCCAATAATGTCAACTTGCTTCGGTAAGTGTGGCAGGATAGAGCTGATTTCAGACAAGTGGGGTATTCATCAGAATTTCTGATAAACCACTTCATCAGAAATTCTGGTGAACAAATCATCAGAAAATCCTGATGATCAGAATCGTCAGAAACTGATGATATTTCATCAGAAATATCAACAGATCTATCAGAAATGACCTTCTCTGATATTCCAATTCAGCTCTTGAACAACTTGTGATTCTTTGAAGTAGATGCTGTGCATTTCAGTTGTCCTATCCGATCTTCTACTTCTTGTTGTGATCTTCAGGACTGTTATATCTTCATAGATCCAGTTAATTGTGATTTTCTTCAATACTTATAGATAAAGTTTCCTAACAGTTTCCCCCTAAGTATTGTAAGAAAATGAACTATCTCTATATCTAACATAAAAAACTTTCAACTGCTTCTTGAAAGAAAAACTCAAAACAACTAAGTTCAGAAACATAGAACATAGTCAAACCAACCATTGTTCAAATCAGACAAAAATAAAATATTGTTCAAAAACAGAAATTTAATCTCATCAATTCATTAATTGATCTTCACTCCACTTCTGTATTTGTCTCCTGGTTTCATCCTTTTCTTGTGATCAATTGCTTTTTGAGTTTCCTTGTACATCTCTTTGTACCATCCTCTTGACTCCATCCAGTTTTCAATACATTCTTCAATTGTTTTTCTCAGCTGTTCATTGTTCTTTCCCTTCTTCTTGAGCTGCTCTTGTTTTTCATTCATGCAGTTCCTTATATATTTCAGAGTTTGATTTGAATACCTGCATATTTCAATGATTCTGAATAGAGCTTTCTCATCATTAGCATCTTTGAAGACAGCACACATTTTTGGTTTGTTAAAGATTGCTCCGGTTCTCACAAGTTTAGAAGGAATTTCAGCTGGAATTCTGGTGTTGGGAGGAGGTATTAATACCTTGTTGCTGTACTCGAAATTGATACACAGATCAAAGTCTGCCAGTGCAGCCCTTTTGTATAGCTTTGCTCCTGCACTTTTGAGGTTGTCAAGGGCTCTTCTGATCACAACTGAATTACTTTTCTCTCTATCAATGATATTCTTCATTTTGACTATGCCCATTGGGTGAATATCATCAGCCAGATTTGCATCAGTAACCTTTTGTTCACTGTTATCTTTTCTGATCAAGGTATACTTGTTTTGTCCTTCACTACCTAAGATGCCTCCTCCAATGGTCAAAGTATCGATTTTTTCAATAGATACTATTGGATTGGTCATGTGTTTGTGCAGAATTTCCCAACCTCCATTGTTTCTGATTTTAACAATACCTTTACTCAATGGGGAGAGTGGCCTTTTTGGGTTGTCTTCTGGATCTTTCCAGTAGTAGTGCTTTAGATGTTCTTCAGGGTACATTATTGTGTGTAAATCACCTTTCAGCACATCCATTTCTTTGATGTTCCCTTCCGAATCTTCTATCATTTCTTTTCTTGGCCTTTTTGAGGAAGTCACTTCATGTTCCATTCTTCTCTTCTCTTTTGTATCCATCTTTATGCTGAACTCTGTTTCTCCTGTGATAGCTGTAGAAGATGACTGAACTGGAACATGTTCTTTTTGTTGGACCCTTGATGTGTCTGGCTTTGGGACATTTGGTGGAGGACCTATGAGTAACTTTTGTTTATCTGGAGGTGGACCCATGGGCTGCTTCTGTTTTTGAGCTGTTGAAGTTTCTGTTTGTTTGGTTTGATCTTGTTGAATGGTTTCTGGTTGTTGTTGAGGAGTTTCTGATTCTCTTGCTTGTTTTTCTTGTGGAATTGGAGCTCTCAATTCATGAAGATCAATTTTTGTTAGCCTGGTAACATTATACTCCAACCTCTTTACTAATAGATGAATATTAGCAAGAGTTTGAGTATTTGTTTCCTCTTGTTTCTTCATTTTCTAATACTCCAGATTTTCTTGATTTTTCTGTGCAGTTAATTCCACCATCAGCTTCTCAAAAGCCTCAACCATGCTGCTGTTGTTGGCTCTGAGGAACTGTATTTCTTCAAGAATTCTTCCTGAACTTGAACTTTCTCCTGCAGTTGCAACCTCAGCCATCTTTTTCTTGATATCTTGCAGTTCTTTGAGAGCTTTCTCGAATTCTGATGAGCTCTCTCTGTTTTCTGATGACTCTTGCAGTTTCTTGAGGGCTGCAGCATTCTCTTCTGTTTGCTTCTGCACAGCTTTGACAGTTTCTGATAAAACTTTGATATCTGACTTTTGATTTCTGATTTCTTCTTGCATCAGATCAAGCTTTCCTTCTGTGGCTTGGCTGTTTTCTCAGTAGCAATTGTGTCTTCAAGTTCCTTGTGAAGTTGTTTAGGGGACATAGATTGATGTCTTTGGTAAATAGGAGAAACAACAGATGTTCCTCTTCTAACACTAGCAGAAAACACATTCTCTGCTGTTCTGAGGTTAAGAGGATTGGAAAATTCCAAATTCTCTGTATCCTCACCAGAAAATTGAAACACATCCAAGTTCTGGTTTTCTTCATATCCTTGAACCTTTTCAGGTTCTCCATGAGTTGTTGAGAAACTCTTAGTTTTCTCATCCAGGTTTCCTTGATCAGTAGGCTGATCTCCACTAGTTGCCACCACATTTTCCTCCTTAGAATCTGATTCAGAAAATGGGTCATTGGTTTTACTCACATTTTGTTTTGTAGAAACAGTGCCTCTTTGTAAAATTTCATAATTTCCTTGAATTGAATCATCAGAATCACTCTCAGAATTATGAAATATATTGAGTTTAGAGTGTTGAGCACCTGTTTCTCCCATATGTGAGTCTTCAGCATGATGTTCTTCTGCCACAGGACTCATATTCACATCTTTATCAGCTGGATGAGGATCAGACTCACCCTGCTGCTCCATTCTTGGTGTGCTTGACTTTTGTGCATCATGCTCCATGGGGGACACACTTTCAAAAACTTCTATTTTATGGCTTTTTGTTCAACATCTTCAGGTATTCTGCTCTGTAAGGTGAATCTTCTGGTATCAGTTTCATCACTTTTTCTGACAGAACAGGCACATCATAATCTGACTTCCAAGATCCTACAGCAGTCCAGGGTCTCATAATTTCTGTTCTCCATATATTTTCTGATGCTGGAATTTCTAGGTTCCTTTCAGAAAAAGCATCAGAAATTATGACTGACAGAAATCTGGGAAAGGGTAGATGTGAATCTATCCTTCCAGCGTTAGTCAGAATTGATCTTCTGATCAGAATAAATATTTCTGTTCCAAAATCAATGTTCAACCCACTAATGAGACTGAACATGATTGTTAGAATATTCATACTGTACCTCCAATCTTTGATGATAGACACTTGTTCAGAATTTCCATTAAAACTTGCCAGAAGGCAGGTAGCTTGTTTCTCTTGAATTCAATGATTTTTGAAATCTTTGTCTTGTAACCCATTACAACATCAAGTTGTGAGAACATATCTTATTTTACTGGTGCTTCTTCATAGCTTTGGTTTAAGAGTAGTTCCAAACAGTCCCTTATTTTCTCCGGTGAGATTGTAATAAAGATATTTCCCCATACATGTGCTGTTAGCTCGAGTTGATTTGAGACTTTGAGAGTTTTTACAACTTGTTGTATGAGTTCTTCTGGTACCTCTCTGGTCTTTGTGAGAGCTTGAGCTATAGGGCATCTGATTAGAAATTCAATGAGAATTTGACACTTTATATCATACTCTTCAATGTTATCATTCATTGCTTCATTGTTGCTCTTTAATGGAAGAAATTCAGCTTTAGTGATGAAGGGAACAGAGTGTTCAATTCGTGGTATGTTGATGTTAATAGCTGCCATTGAGAATTTGGGTTTTTGTTTCGGAAAAGGGTTTTAGGGTTTTGAATTTGAAGGTTGAAGATGGAAGTCTCTGTTTTTGAATGAGGTATTTACAGTGTATAGAGACAGAGATTTTTGAGCGTTTTTCGTGGGTTGTTTGTATTCAAGGTGATTAATGACACCTTAATGATGTTTTAATCCTTTAAGGAAACAACCGTTTTTGAAAAACCTTTGGTTTATCTCTAATTTAATGTAAATCCTTTAAAGAGACTTAGAGATTCCAATGATTTTGCGGATAAACACTAATGTCCAACTTGCACCTTTTCTCCATGTGGGACCCCTTTTGTTTCAAAAAGGTCCAATAGAAACCTTTTCTGAGTTTGTGTATCTTCCTAGGTTTTTCTCTTGATGATAAATATATCAAAAATCTTTGAGTAAATCTTTTGAGGATTGGATTTTCTTTATATATCATCAGAATGCATTTGATTCATTTACAGAGATTTAATCAGCAACATTTTTTTTTTTGAGATGAGAGGGAATGAGTAGAGTTCTGAGATTTTTACTTACATTGTTGTTCTGCAGTTCTGAACTCCACACCTTTGTTCTGATATACAGGAAGTATTTTTCATACAGCTTGTTCCAGTCCTCAGAAAAAAATATTTTGAAAGAAACTTATTTCAAAAATTTAGATGGTCATAAGTTTCTTTAAATCTGGTTAAAGGCAATGTTTTTTGATGATTCGTCAGACTTCCTGGTTTTCAAGAGATTTTTTTGATTAAAAAAAAATTCATTTTCTGATCTGTTAACAAATTTTCTGGTGAATGAACAGATTCTGATGGCTTGATGGGTTCTTTGAATAATTACCAGATTTTCTTAGTGACCTTCAGATTTTCTGAGCTTCACTAAATCCTGTCAGATTTAATTTGAATTTCACCAGATTTTTCTTGTTTTAATCAGACATGTTGTATTAGTTCCCTCTAGATCTATTGACATGTTTTTTTTAATTAATTTAGAAGAGAAAAAAAATACAAAAACAAATTATACACATATATGAATATATACAATGTGTGGGATATGCATGAAGATGGAAGTTTATGATGATTACAAATTATTCTGATGTTTCAACCTGGTTTTTGATTTTATATCAGAACTTCTGGTGATTTCACCAGATATTCTGATATTTCTACAGATTATCTGATAAATCATCATTTATTGATGATTCATCAGATTTTCTGATGTTCAATCAGATTGATGGATTGCTTTGTCAGAAACCAGTTGATTTGTTCTTTGATTATCAGAACTTTGATGTTCATCAATTTGGTTTTCAATTTGTGTCCATGTGTTTTCTGAAAAATCTTCATCATTTAAATTAACCATGCCAAGTTGGCTGATCAAAAAATTGTGTCTCTTTTCATCAAGAGGTTTTGTAAAGATATCAGCAATTTGGTTTTCAGTTGGAACAAAATACATTTCTATCTTACCTTTCTCCACATGATCTTTTATGAAGTGATATCTGACATCTATGTGTTTGGTTCTTGAGTGATGAACTAGATTTTCTGTTATTGCAATAGCACTCTTTGAATCACATAGAATTGGTATTTTTGTCAGAGTTACTCCATAATCTTTCATTTGAGTTTGCATCCACAACACTTGTGAACAGCAACTTGCTGCTGCTACATATTCTGATTCTGCTGTTGATGTGGCAACACAGTTTTGTTTCTTGCTTGCCCAACATACCAATTTTTCTCCCAAGAGTTTACAAGCACCAGATGTGCTTTTCCTATCAATTTTGCACCCTGCATAATCTGCATCTGTGAATGCAATTAATTCAAGGTTTGTATCCTTAGGATACCAGAGACCAACTTCTGATGTGCCTTTTAGATATTTGAAAACCCTTTTTACAGCTTTTAGATGGGATTCTTTGGGATCACATTGATATCTGGCCAGAAAGCATGTTCCAAACATAATATCTGGTCTGCTTGCACTTAAATATAGCAATGATCCTGTAACATTCCCAAAATTTTTATTTATATAAAATATATAAAAACTTATGTTATTAAAAGGATGCATCATGGGTAAGTTGACCGATGAAAATATGAGGTATTTTGGGCAAGCGTAGGAACCATTTAATAATTAAATTATAAAAATATATTATATTTGAACCTACTCTATTTTTAATGAAACTTGGTTCAAAATGTAGATAAAAATATTCTCGTTCTAAAGGCATATTCATCATTTTATAAAACGTCATATTTTACAAGTTATAGGCGCCAAATGAGTAAAGCAGTTAAATTAATTATAATATATATTAATTAAAATAATAATAATAATAAACTAAAATCTAAAACATAAATTGAATGGCAACGTGTAGGATAAGATCAGATGATTCCTTAACCTCTAAGTCAAATTTCAAGTATAAAAGAAAACATAGGAGGGCATTTCCATCAGACCATTTTCTTTCTCTCGTCTCCCTCTGTCTCTTCAATCTTGCTTTAGTAATTCACCCCTAAATACTATAAAGCTTTGCCCCGTTTTAAGTATTGTAGCCCCTGATCACTGATACCCTGTCCAAGTGACGTACCCGTAACGTATGTCAAGGCTCTGCCTAAATTCGTTGGGGTTCTGTCTCGTGACGTAGGGATAAAGTGGAATTGGGTTACTATACTTAGTGTGAGTTCACTATATATTTTATTAAATAACCCAGGAGTTATACCCAAAATATAACAACCCCCCTAAAACACCCCTAACACCCTACACTTTCTAAAATATACCCCGTAGGCGATAAACGGACCCCGAATGCCTTAAATATTATTAAAAATAAATAACAATATGATTTTGGGGTTTAGGCGGGCCGCGTAAGGTACCCCTTAACCCTTACGCGGGCCGCGACAAGGTACAAGGTGGCGACACCCTGGGCCGCCACGTGGCCCAACACATGTCGAAGCTAGATAGTGACCCGGATCACCTACGCTGTTGACCAGCGTTGACGCGGGCCGCGTAGACCTTGGTCTACCTTTACGCGGGACGCGAGAGGACCAGAAATCAGCACTATATATAGAGGGCCTCGGATCTTCAGTTGAATTCGTCCCTTTTCTTTTCTCAATCTCGAATTCTCTAAAGTATAGGCATAATCTCGGGTATAATACCCCCTAATAGCGAAGTTCTGCTCCGTTGTAAGTATTATAACCCCTGGATACGTATTAGATACGCTGCCCGATTGATCTAGGGTTTCGTAACGGCTGTCGTGGTTCTGCCCGACGTAGTCGTTGGATTGCCGTCTCGGGGAGGGTATTACTAATGTTAAAATGGGTTATTATACTAACGTGTGTGCATTGTTTATTTAACTAGATTATAACCAGGAAGCCACAAAGGAAATACCTAAAATAGCAATGTGAGTTTATCCTCTTTTTGTTAACCCTTTTGTAATATTTTACAAAACCTTAAATGTTTTACAATGCGATTAAGGGGTGATTGAGTCTTTGTAGTTCTTCAATTACTGCGGGTATGTTGGGGTTTTGTATACAAAATTTACTACACTGTGAGTAGTACACGTTACCATTGGACTAAGAGTTAGCCAATGTGTAATATGACCCACAAGTCAGGATTGACAGTACTGAATGAGTAATTGTGTAGAAATAAACAATGTGACCGCTCTCAATACTGTATTAATTGATAAAATGTTTCTTGATTAAACTGGGATTCACTCACCAGTATTTCCTGCTGATAAAATGTTTTAAACACGTGTTTCAGGTAACTTAGTGTGAAGCTAACAAAAGCCAGCTGGATAGCACTGAAGGCTTGGAAAAGTGGCAATAAAGTTACCTAAATTAAAATAGATGTTTTTTAATAAATAAAATAGGATTTATTCCTATGGAAACGTGTGTACTACGAACTTGGGTTTTATCCCATATGTTTAATATTATGAAAATGTGGTATTTTACTCTGATCAAATATTTCCTAACTACGGTCCTGATGAAATTTCCGCTGCCAAATTAATAAATATTGATACCACCGCCACTGAGTTCGCGGCCGCCCGTTCCCGGGACAGATAGGGGGCGGGGGTTGTGACAGAAGGTGGTATCAGAGCCATGCCACTGGTTCAAGCCAAAGAAGTGTTCTGCTGACACTTAAGTTTTAAATTCTGTGTTAGGAAATAATTTATGTAATTATGTGTTTTATGTTATTTGACTATTTGTTAGTCTACAGTATGGGTCAGCAAAGAATTTCGGACATCTATCGTCAATTAGATAGTTCACCAACATATAAGGGAACCTTATTTCAATCAAATCCCTCAGGATACTCAGCTGATACTGAGGAAGGATAATTATTCGTAAGGCACAGTCGGAGAAACCATTTACCACTAAGAAGAGAAGTAGAATTATTAGAAAAACTCAAGAGAAAATAAAGAAAATAAAGAAGTCACAACCAAAGGGAGCGAAAATTAATAAGGAAATAAATGCACAAACTCAGGAAACATGCAATAAACTACCATGGAAAGATGAATTAGATCAATAATGGGTAAATCTCCATATGTTAGCCACTACAGCAGTAAGTGCTAACTTATATTAAATAATTGAACCATCAAACCAGGATCAACCAATGGAATTAGATCTCAATCAGAAAAAAAAACTCATACCCTTATAAACGACCTATCTCTCAACACCCTGACCCAGTACCAGCACCCATGCCACCTATGAGCCAGGAACTTTAAAGGAACTTCGCCCATTAGATAACAACTTAGTAGAGACAGGAGATAGAATAAACCTTACATAAAAGCATGTTGAGCCTAATACCCCTATAACCTAGATGGACTAAAATAAGTTACAGATGCATAATCACTAGTAAATTTTGAATTCCAGTTGTAGTTTGTAATAAATACATATATATATATAGGGAGAAGATCATGCGAGAACCACCTCTTATTGTGAGAACCGCGAGAACCAATGTGAACACACCAAAAATGCCTAAAAATAGCTAAAAATCACACAAAAAATTTTTTTTTGATTTTTTTAATATTTTTTAGGTTAAAATCGCTACTTTTCGAAGCCAAAAAAATTTTTTTTTTTTTTTGGCTTCGAAAAGTAGCGATTTTAACCTAAAAAATATTAAAAAAATCAAAAAAAAAATTTTAGATTTTTTAGATTTTTTTAGGTTTTTTGGGGGTTTAGTTTTTAGCATTTTAGCTTGGGGGGGGGGCTTAGGTTTTTGGGGGGTGGGGGAGGGGGGTTTAGGTTTTTTGAGGGGGGGGGGGGGTGGGGTTAGGTTTTTTTAGGTTTTTTTTTTTTTGGGGGGGGGGGGGGTGGGGGGGTTTAGGTTTTTGGGGGGTGGGGGTTAGGTTTTTTTAGGTTTTTTTTAGCTATTTTAGGTTGTGTTCACATTGGTTCTCAAGGTTCTCACAATAAGGGTGGTTCTCGCATGAGCCCCTCCCTATATATATATATATATATATATATATATATATAAGTCGCAATATTCGCCATTTTTAATCCATCTATTTTATGATTGTACCCAAATGTTTGTACAAGAAATTTGTCTGTCATAATTAATATCACCTACTCAAATAATATCATAATATACATCAAACTAAGTTAGTTATTAACAAAGCAATCATGTTCATGACTCTCTTTTGGAACCAATCATTTACTTTGGTTTAAAATACATATTGAAATATATGGTATAGAGCTTCGTGGTTTTAATAATATTGTTTCAAAATAATTTATATTTAAATAAATAAAACCAAAGCTATTACATTAACCAAAAAGGATTTTAAGAATTAATAAAAATTTAAAAGATTGCTTTAGTGGATCTAGCCAAAGCAAGTTTTGCAACCCAGGTGTACCAATTTACCACTCCATTTTATCCTTTCTGGTTTATAACAAGTTGGCCATAAGACTTCATACTTTCATAGTTTTATGAAATAACTGATGTTGGATTACTTGTAAAGGTTTCTATTAAAATACTTAGTAATAAAATAGATGGTTAAATGAATATGATGGTTATTCATGATTAAATAAAATCATTTAAAATTTTTAGAGATTTGGGTTGGTTGGACTACGTAGAAAGGCCTAACTAAACGTTGAAAGCAATTTCTACA
This sequence comes from Helianthus tuberosus, assembly GCA_030545235.1. Classification (NCBI taxonomy): domain Eukaryota; kingdom Viridiplantae; phylum Streptophyta; class Magnoliopsida; order Asterales; family Asteraceae; genus Helianthus; species Helianthus tuberosus. Next base: position 207,283 of record JARYGA010061038.1, read on the forward strand.
GATCTTTAATATTAAGGTATGTCCAGAATAGCTCTTATGCATGGAGATAGTTAATATAAGATTATAAGATTAACCAGTCATATTAGTTATAGGATTGTGTATCTTAAAGAAAAGTATTCGAGTCAGCTGGCTAATGTATAATAGTTAAATAATACAATTCTATTATATTTGAAATATGTATATACACTAATACATTTAAATAATATATATACGTGTATATAATGTAAAAATATATATTCATATATATATTAGGATACATGTAAAATTTATACATTTAAAACTATAAAGAGAGGATATGATCAAAAGAGTCATTATATATATATATATATATATATATATATATATATATCATGATAATCCTATATAAACAATCAGGTTTTCATTTTCTATCATTTAGAATATTATATTTAAAAAGAAGTAATAAAAATTTTATGATGTGTAATAAAAAGAAAGAAAAGATGGGTTTAATGGTTTGAAAAATTGATACATAAAAAAAATGTTATGTGTTTTAAGTTTATACTATATATTAATATTTAATCTTATATATATCCGCTATATTGTTATAAATTACAGAAAGTAATTTATGTATAGTATATATATCTCTTGGTAACCCATAAATACAATGTCATGAGTCACATATGCACATATTCTTCTAAATAATGCCTCTCAATCTTAAATGTATATTATAATTGATTCTTATAAAGGAAAATGTAGGAATGTGATAATTGGAATAGATATATAGATGGTTACTTGAGGAGAAATTATTAAGGTAACATAAATAGTGAGTCTGGTATAGTTCAACCCATTAGTTAAAAATGAAATTGTTCTTATGAGTCCAGAAAATTTATATTTTAAGTAATTTATTTCCCTAAACTTTTAATTCCAAAATATTATATTTGACATAAATTTATTTCAATATACCACTTTTATAAAAAAAGATAAAATAAAGTCATGGAAATAAGCTTGATGATTGGTACCATCGGATGTATAGTTATTATTTTATATATGTGTGTATATATTCCGTAAGTTTAATATTAACTAGAGATTTGAAATTTTATACACATATATGCATATACCCAATAGAATTTCTTGATGATATACCCAATATAATATCTTCTGTAAGATAAACATAAGAGAAAATATCATTGGTGATTCATATGAAAACATGAAGTCATTATAAACCATGAAACCTACTATGTTTTAAAAATACCATATGTCTCAATAAAATATTCATTGCAACGAAATCTAAGGTTATATATATGCATAAATAAAAGAGTTAGAATTTTGATAATTACTGGTAAACACCCAGGAGAGTATTTAGACTTGAACCTAAGGAAAATGCCTTAGTATAAAGCTTTGAGATAAGCCAATTACTTGCATAGATAAAGTGTGATGGTTATTGGTATCCCGTGAGGATGATGACTAGAACAGTGCTAGTATGATAAATAAGCAATAACACTTGGCCACTGTTATTTCTTGTTTATTAATACTACTCGGTTCTAGAATATGATCCATCATGAGAATACTAATTTCCTTGTTTCTTGATATAAGTCAAAATAAATGATGCACTTTTAAAATCATGATTGGAGAGAAATTCTATTTATGGGAAATACAATAATAATTACCTCTCCGGCAAGACTGGGTATGGAGTGGTAGACTCTCCAGCTTGTCCGGGTAAGATGGGGGTACCTCTCCGGCAAAACCGGGTGAGATGGGGTATATGTTATGATAATGGAATTCCCTAAATAGTACCATGACTTGATGTCTGACCTGTTTTTTTTTAAATATGAATCTGTTAAATACATTAACCTTATGAATGGTGTGTATATTACAGTATGTGAAATATATGATTATATAGATATGTATATCTATGAGGAAATCCAAAGACCATAATGATTGACAATTAGGGATAAATCACGAACAGGTGTGTCAATGATAATTTTAGATTTAATCAGGAATCACTCGTATACATCTGTAATTCCAATATCAAACATTATTTCGTTTGATTATCCGTTTCGTAACTCGTATGACAAGATAAATGACAGGAACCCTATAAATTGTAACGCCATCGAAAGTATAAGAATTTCCTTTGAAATTATTAACGCATTAGGAAACCTGTAACTAAAAGCCGTGTTAAAATACAAAACATATTTCAGTCAAGGATAAGAATCTCATAGAGAATAGTTCTGGTCAAAGTAAAGTAAAATTCAAAACAAAGACCAGAATATATCTTGAAACTAAACTAACTAAAAATATTCATCCATATTTCAGGGAATCTCGAGGACGAGATTTAAAACAAGGTGGGGAGGATGTAACATTCCCAAAATTTTTATTTATATAAAAACTTATGTTATTAAAAGGATGCATCATGGGTAAGTTGACCGATGAAAATATGAGGTATTTTGGGCAAGCGTAGGAACCATTTAATAATTAAATTATAAAAATACATTATATTTGAACCTACTCTATTTTTAATGAAACTTGGTTCAAAATGTAGATAAAAAATATTCTCGTTCTAAAGGCATATTCATCATTTTATAAAACGTCATATTTTACAAGTTATAAGCGCCAAATGAGTAAAGCAGTTAAATTAATTATAATATATATATTAATTAAAATAATAATAATAAACTAAAATCTAAAACATAAATTGAATGGCAACGTGTAGGATAAGATCAGATGATTCCTTAACCTCTAAGTCAAATTTCAAGTATAAAAGAAAACATAGGAGGGCATTTCCATCAGACCATTTTCTTTCTCTCGTCTCCCTCTGTCTCTTCAATCTTGCTTTAGTAATTCACCCAAAAATACTATAAAGCTTTGCCCCGTTTTAAGTATTGTAGCCCCTGATCACTGATACCCTGTCCAAGTGACGTACCCGTAACGTATGTCAAGGCTCTGCCTAAATTCGTTGGGGTTCTGTCTCGTGACGTAGGGATAAAGTGGAATTCGGTTACTATACTTAGTGTGAGTGCACTATATATTTTATTAAATAACCCAGGAGTTATACCCAAAATATAACAACCCTCCTAAAACACCCCTAACACCCTACACTTTCTAAAATATACCCCGTAGGTGATAAACGGACCCCGAATGCCTTAAATATTATTAAAAATAAATAAGAATCTGATTTTGGGGTTTAGGCGGGCCGCGTAAGGTACCCCTTAACCCTTACGCGGGCCGCGACAAGGTAAAAGGTGGCGACACCCTGGGCCGCCACGTGGCCCAACACGTGGCCCAACACATGTCGAAGCTAGATAGTGACCCGGATCACCTACGCTGTTGACCAGCGTTGACACGGGCCGCGTAGACCTTGGTCTACCTTTACGCGGGCCACGAGAGGACCAGAAATCAGCACTATATATAGAGGGCCTCGGATCTTCAGTTGAATTCATCCCTTTTCTTTTCTCAATCTCGAATTCTCTAAAGTATAGGCATAATCTCGGGTATAATAGCCCCTAATAGCGAAGTTCTGCTTCGTTGTAAGTATTATAACCCCTGGATACGTATTAGATACGCTGCCCGATTGATCTAGGGTTCCGTAACGGCTGTCGTGGTTCTGCCCGATGTAGTCGTTGGAATGCCGTCTCGGGGAGGGTATTACTAATGTTAAAATGGGTTATTATACTAACGCGTGTGCATTGTTTATTTAACTAGATTATAACCAGGAAGCCACAAAGGAAATACCTAAAATAGCAATGTGAGTTTATCCTCTTTTTGTTAACCTTTTTGTAATATTTTACAAAACCTTAAATGTTTTACAATGCGATTAAGCGGTGATTGAGTCTTTGTAGTTCTTCAATTACTGCTGGTATGTTGGGGTTTTGTATACAAAATTTACTACACTGTGAGTAGTAAGTCGGGACGACAACACGTTACCATTGGACGAAGAGTTAGCCAATGTGTAATATGACCCACAAGTCAGGATTGACAGTACTGAATGAGTAATTGTGTAGAAATAAACAATGTGATCGCTCTCAATACTGTAATAATTGATAAAATGTTTCTTGATTAAACTGGGATTCACTCACCAGTATTTCCTGCTGATAAAATGTTTTAAACACGTGTTTCAGGTAACTTAGTGTGAAGCCAATAAAAGCCAGCTGGATAGCACTGAAGGCTTGGAAAAGTGGCAATAAAGTTACCTAAATTAAAATAGATGTTTTTAATAAATAAAATAGGATTTATTCCTATGGAAACGTGTGTACTACGAACTTGGGTTTTATCCCATATGTTTAATATTATGAAAATGTGGTATTTTACTCTGATCCAATATTTCCTAACTACGATCCTGATGAAATTTCCGCTGCCAAATTAATAAATATTGATACCACCGCCACTGAGTTCGCGGCCGCCCGTTCCCGGGACAGATAGGGGGCGGTGGTTGTGACAGATCCTATCATCCCTATATAGGTTTTAATATCTACACTTATTCCATCCTTATCAGAATCTAACTTGTTCCCTGTTGCCATGGGAGTTTTTGAAACAGAGCAGTTTTCAAGTGAGTATTTTTGTAGAATTGTGTTCACATATTTTGATTGACTCAAAAATATTCCATCAATTCTTTGTTTAACTTGTAACCCTAAGAAAAAGGTTAACTTACCCATCATACTCATTTCAAAGTGGCTGGTCATCAACTTTTGAAATTTGTTACAAAAATTTTTCATTTGTTGATCCAAATATAATGTCATCAACATATATCTGGACCAGCAAAGTATGACCTTTATGTGTTTTAAGGAAAAGTGTGGTGTCAATAGTACCCTTGGTAAACCCAGAATTGAGTAAGAAGTTTGATAAAGTTTCATACCAGGCTCTAGGAGCTTGCTTCAACCCATACAAGGCTTTGTTTAATCTGTAAACATGATTTTGAAATTTTGGATCAACAAAGCCTTCTGGTTGCTGCACATAAACTTCTTCCTCAATTTTACCATTCAGAAAAGCTGATTTTACATCCATTTGATAAACTTTTAAATCCTTGGATGCATCATAAGCAAGAAAAATTCTTACAGCTTCTAATCTAGCTACTGGTGCAAAAGTTTCATCATAATCAATACCTTCTTGTTGACAATAACCTTTGACCACTAACCTTGCTTTGTTCCTGGTGATTATGCCATTCTCATCAGATTTATTCCTGAACACCCATTTTGAGCCTATGACAGATTTGTCTTTTGGCTTGGGTACCAGATCCCATACCTTGCTCCTTTCAAACTGATCAAGCTCTTCTTGCATAGCTTGAATCCAGTCTGGGTCACTTAGAGCTTCTTTGACAGATTTGGGTTCTACCTTGCTTAAGAACCCAGAAAATACACACTCATGTGCAGTTGCAGATCTTGTTCTGACACCATCTGCAGGATTGCCAATGATGTCAGAATGAACATGTCCTTTGATCCATCTTAACTTGTTGTGAAAAGTTGTTGGTTCTGATGGATTTGAAGTTTCCCCCTGAACAGGTGCCTCATTTGTGTGTAAGATATCAGAATTCTGAGTTTCTGATGTACTACACATTTGTTCTGCAGGGTTAGTACATGAAGAATCTATTGATTTGTTTTTCAGAGAATTATCATGTTCTAGGAAATCTTCGGTTATCATCTCAAAGAGATGTTCATAATTTTCTTGTTTGTCAGAAAAATTTATTTCTTTCATGTATTCATCAGAAACCTCTGTTTCTGATGAGTCATCAAATGAAACATACAGAGTTTCTCTGATTATCCTTGTGTTGAGAATAAAAATTCTATATGCTTTTGAGGACAAAGAGTAACCATGAAAAATACATTTTTCTGCTTTTCTGTCAAATTTTTCAAGGCTTTCAAAATCATTGAAAACAAAACATCTATAACCAAATGTATGCAAAAAATTTACACTTGGAATTCTTCCATTGATAATGTTGTAAGGTGTTTTGTTGTGCCTTTGGTTGATTATGGTTCTGTTTTGGGTAAAACATGCATTTGCTATAGCTTCTGCCCAAAAATGAGTGGGCAGCTTAGCATAAGCAAGCATAGTTCTGGCAGCTTCTACCAAGGTCCTATTTCTTCTTTCAACCACCCCATTCTGTTGAGGTGTTCTGGGAGCAGAAAATTCATGAGAGATTCCTTTACTTACAAGAAAATTCTCAATTTTTGAATTCTTAAACTCTGTTCCATTGTCTGATCTGATCCTTCTGACTGTTAGTTTTAACAGATTTTCAATTTTCTTGATAAAATTAATGATCAGATCAGGAGTTTCACTTTTCTTTCTCAAAAATTCTACCCATGTGTACCTGGAAAAGTCAACTACTATTACTAGTATGTATTTCTTTCAAGAAAAATTTTCTGTACTTATGGGTCCACAAAAATCCATGTGTAAAAGTTCCAAATTTTGTGAAATAGAAGACTCAGAAATTGATTTATGTGAGCTTCTTTTGGATTTACCCATCTCACATGCTTCACAAATTTTATCCTTCTTTGAGGATATTAAAGGTAATCCTTTTACCAGACCTTTGCTTGCTAGTTTGCTTAGGTTTTTGAAGTTTAAGTGGGCTAGCCTTTTGTGCCATAACCAACTACTACCCTTTTTGATTTTTGAAAATAAACATAATTTTGGAGGTTCACTTTCTTCTTTGAAATCAAGATAGTAAATTGATTTTCTTATTCTTTTTCCACTTAAATAGATTTTATTATCATCTATACCTATTAATAAGCATTTTTCTGGTAAAAAGGTTACCTGAAAACCTTTGTCACAGAATTGACCACAACTCAATAAATTATACTTTAAGCCTTCAACATAGGCTACTTTCTCTATGGTCAAACATCCATACCTTATGCATCCATATCCCATGATCCTCCCTTTTACTCCATTTCCAAAATTTACCATTCTACCCAGCTTTGGAACAAAGTTGCTGAGTAAGCTCCTGTCCCCAGTCATGTGCTTGGAGCTTCCTGAATCGCAGTACCAGATCTGCTGCACATGATGGTCCTGAAATGGAATGATTAGAGGGTTTTTGGTACCCCGGGCATGCTTGGGTACTTTTTCTGATGGGATTCTAATCAAATTATTTTTTCTTGTTGGGTTTTCATCAGAAATTCTGTTATATGCTGAGCCATAAACAAATTTTACATTTTTCTTTTGAAGATGGTGTTGAACAAGCTTCAGTATGTCAACACACATACAAGATTTATCAAAATTTTCTGATATTCTTTCTTGTGATGGAATGAGTGGATTATTTTGAAATGATGAGTGAACTTGTCACACCCCCAAAAATCCACACACGGAGTATCACCGCTTGGAGGCGTGACTGACCAGGATCAAGCCACCAATCATATTGAACAAGCATGTAAGTAAACATAATTCAACCAAACAATATGAAAGGTGTTCAAAAACCAAAGCATAGTTAAGTGTTTAGCGGAAGCATAATTTTAAAACCCATTGTAAGTATAAAATACGAAATAAAGTAATGTTTATAGCATGGCACACACTGTGCAAGCTCCATAAGTACCTATTGACCTGCAAGGCATGTAGCAACGAATCAACAACAAAGTTGAGCGAGTTCACAGTTGGTTGTTTAGTTATAGTATTCGTTTTGTAAATCGTATGTTGTTTTGTAAACCATGTAACGTATTAATTCGTATCGCGGTCATCCTGACGTGTTTGTGATGATTAGTGGGGGCTTCCCATGTGTAATTAGACCACGCGTATCGACTGCTATGAAAATGTAAGAGGTGCCCTAAGTTAATGTCTATCAGCATTAACCCTTTGCCCATAGTCCATTAGTACACGCCCGTCCGACTGGCACGGTGTGAGGTTTGTTAAACCCTAATAGCGCTATCTACTAATGACCCGCTCGCCACAGGCCTCGGCGATTAAGTCGATAAATGAGGGACTTAAATTGATAGAGTTGATGGTCTTATGATCGTGTACATAGGTTTTACGCACGTGCCCTTCAATCCGAGGACAGTAGTAAGTATGAGTGTACGTAGGTTTTACGTACGTGCCCTTCAATCCGAGGATAGTAGTAAGTAGTTTAATAGTAATGATAGCTCGAGTAGTTATTCAATCCCATTCCCAACCCCTGGGAATCCCATGCCTTGGAAAGAGTGTGAACTCACCTTGGTTTGCTCGGCAGATAAACGAAAGGTCAATCGAGCTGCTAGAGGTCAACCACGTCCTAACATGGTTACCATCCAAGTCAGGTCTAGGTGCACGTATGATTACACATAATTTAACAAGTTGTGAACACGTGTTGATCATGGCAAACACATAACAGTCAAGAACATAGCATTTTCATACTTGTACGATTTAAGATGTATTGGGCCGAACCATTTATGACATTCACTAACATAACCCAACTAAACACTTCGGCCCAACATGTTGTGCGATTCAGATAAACACCCGGCCCAAACAGTTAACAAAATACAGCTTGTGCGATCCAATAGTCTTGTGCGACTAGGGATGCCTTGTGCGACTGAGCTTGTGCGTCTGGCACTTGTGTGATCGGATCAGGTCTTGTGCGACCTGATCTTGTGCGCTTTGGGTCCTTGTGCGATCAAGGAAACTTGTGAGATTGGTTTCCAAAATCCGAAACTTATGCTAATTAGTTATATGAAATCATTAGTTATCAATCATCCATTAAATCAGTTAAATCAATTAAACAGTTTCCTATTTTCATGGTTTATCAATTAACAACTAATCAATTTCCAAGCCAAACAATAATCGATCAAACAAAGGTTTCAACATCATTTTTCATGAACCCTAAACATGCTTCAAGCATAATAATAACTAATCAAATCATATTATTTGATCCGATTACAAGGACATACAACCGATTACATACACTTGATCCTAAGTCATCATGCAACCTAATCCAAAAACAAGACATGATAGTCGATTTACATCATCACACACATCCGATTACTAATAAACATCTCGATCTAATTATACACTTGTGAGCCGATTTTAAGGACATCAATGTTAACAGTTTACATCATCATCAATCATATATTATTTACAAATCATCACATGGAACATCATTGTTCATCATATATACAACACTTAATCATTATATCAAATCATGGAATCAAAGCAGCATATAACAAACATAAATCATGAACACTAACCGATTGAGAGGAGGATAGGATAAATGATTGATCCGAACAAGGAAAGATCTTCGAGAGATGAGGGGCGGTTGCCTTCGGCTTCGAGAAAGAAAGAGAGTAGGGTTTGTGTGTGTGTTGTGTGTTTAGCAAACAATGAGAAGTATACCCCTTTCTCACAATGCTATGCGTGTAAAAGAGAGAGTGGGCCGAACCCCCCTAATGGGTTGCCCATTCGGTTACAAGTTCAAGAAAAGTGGGCCGAGAGTAGTAAAGCCCAAAGGCTTGTGCGTTCGAGTTGCTATTGTGCGATTGGTTTATTTCGTGTGATTATACATACACATACATACAAGCACAACACATAATCACATAACATTCATTAAACCAACATGTCAACTAGTCACATAACATTCAAGCGTGTTACATCAAGATACAATGAAGGGTTCTAAATTACGAGTTGTCACATTATCCCCAAGTTGAAAGAAATTTCGTCCCGAAATTTAGCACGTACTCACTGAGGAAGCTAGTTAAGTTGCATGGTTTTCCTGGTTTTCCTGGGGAGTCACATCCTCCCCCCGTTGATCTGGAATTTCGTCCCGAAATTCCGTAGCTTCAACCTCAGCAGTGGTTGTACTGTTTGCGAATAGTTGGGGATACTTTTGTTTCATTTGATCTTCGCGTTCCCAGGTGAACTCTGGGCTGCGACGTGAGTTCCAACGAACTCGAACGAGAGGTATTCTAGTGCGTTTGAGGACCTTAACATCTCGGTCCGTGATTTCAACTGGTTCCTCGACGAATCGTAGCTGTTCGTAGATAGTGAGCTCCTTCAAAGGAACTATGAGGGTCTCATCTGACAGACAGTTCTTAGATTCGACACATGGAAAACGTTGTGAACTGCACTGAGTTCTGCTGGTAGGTTCAGTTTGTAGGCCACCCTGCCTATTTTCTCTATGATGTCGAATGGTCCAACGTATCGTGGGTTGAGTTTGCCTCATTTGCCAAAATGAACCACACCATTCAGGGTGAAACTTTGAGTAG